>JARYGA010009241.1:0-53429 GCA_030545235.1 Helianthus tuberosus | reverse complement strand
GGCTTGGAAAACGTGGCTATAAAGTTACCTAAAATAAAGAGATGTTTTTATTAAATAAAATAGAGTTTATCCCTATGAAAATGTGTGTACTTAAAACTTGGGATTATTCCCACGTGTTTAATATTATGAAAGTGTGGTATTTTACTCTGATAAAATATTTCCTAACTATGATCCTGATGTGATTTCCGCTGCTAAAAAATGATAACCACCGATACCACCGAAATTGGCCGCGGCCGCCCGTTCCCGGGTTGTTAGGGGACGGGGGTTGCGACATCGACCCCCGGTTTTATAAAAAAAAATAGGTATATACTTTTAGGTCCGGCAACTTTCGACCCCCTTGGTGGAAATTTTCAAGCTTCGCCACTTCATCTTGAATCGGTCTCTATTATTATCACAATTGTATCTTAATCATATTCATATGTGGATAAAACATTAGTAACATTCATCTTTTGAATATATCGTGTATGAAGTTACTATTTTGAATAAACTAATCTCACATTTACGGCGCATATCATTGTTAGAAATATTACTTTTTAGAATTCTAGTTTTATTACATGTCACTTAACCAGTACGTGGAATAAAAAGGAAGAATCCACTAACTGTTTGTCAATCTCGTTTTTTAACGGCAAATATTGTTTCAAATAAGACTCTGACTCAAAGCCTCCTATTTAAAAGGTCAAAGAGCTACCACTTAACCAAAGGTTCCTTGACAAACTAATGAATAATCGTTCGTTTTAGCCACCCAATAATATTGAGCCGCCACTATCACGTGTCATTGTAAGATTATATATAATTAATGTGTTATATTTAATTGTGTAGCCGTTATAATCATTTATATTATATTAGATCATAATACATTAAATCTATAATGGTTGATATGCTTGGAGTGGTTGTGGAAGGTGAGAGTAGCACCCCCGTTTCCTGCTCAAATCCTCAAGGCATACGCAATAAGGGATGCGGCACCAACAAACGCATGATTGGGACGGGGGAAAGGGCTGTCCAGATTCACCAAAAGCCCCAACGATTATGCAGGACATGCAACCGGTTTGTAACCGGGCATGACTCGCGCAACTGCCCGGAGAAGCGAAAGAACACAGAACCTTAGAGAACTGGGTCTGAATGGGGTGGTGTGACGGGGGTGGCGTTTTTTGAATGGGGGTTGATCTTATGAACTGGTGGTGCACGCTGGGTTGACGTGTTTTTGGTGACAACTCTGGTTGTGTTTGGACAAGGTAATAGTTTTATGGTATCTTATATATCTAACTTCTGGTACAACCGTAAAATGTATAAAGTAACCCCCCCCCCTCTTTTGTGGTATGGATAACAGTACTTAGTTTATGTTTTTCCACCCCCCCCCCCCTTTGGTGAATGAATGTTATGTTTGTCTGCTCTCGGTTTGTCATTCCCCCCATCCCCCTCTATATATTTTTATGTAATGTTATGTTCTTGTCTGATTAAGAAGGTAAAAACATTGCGTAAACTTTTCCCAGCAAAGCGTAAAACCTTAAACTGTAAAGTGTAAATTTACGTAAACCGTATAACGTAAAACCTTTAAAACTGTAAAACGTAAATTTAAATTTTTGTATAAAAAACTGATAAAACGTTAATTTAAGTAAAACGTAAAACATTTTTGCGTAAGAACTAAAGGGTAAAAATGTAAAACCTTTTAACGTAAAACCTAAACATTTTAACGTAAATCTTAAACTTTTTAAGTTTTATAATGTTGAACTGTTTACGGGAACCGTAAAAGAAGTTTCGTAATCTATAGATTGGGAACGTGAATCTTTAGGAAAACTGTAAAATGTAAATTTACGTAAACCGAAAAACATTTTCGCGTAACATGTTAAGGGTAAGACACAAAACATAAACGTAAAATTTTTTTTATGTTAGACGTAGACTTTTTCCACGTAAAACGTAAAATTTTTAAAATGATAAACGTTAAACTTTTTAATGTAAAACATTAAAATTTTTTAACGTAAAACGTAATCCTTTTTAAATGTTAAATGTAAAATTTCCAACATAAAACGTAGAAGTTTATAAACTGGCTAAAAATTTGTTGCGGTTTTTTTTGCGGAGCCGTAAAAACTTATATTTGGCGGAAAAAAAAACCCAGTCCAAAAATAATACACTAATATAAAACCAAAATGAACTGGTAGGTGTGGCACTATAAGCATTCTTGTTTGTGGATTGGACAAAACAACTATTCTAACTTTGTCTTTTTTCTAAAAATAGACATGGTTTTTAAACCACACAAACCAAAAGTGACATTTTGATTTGAAGTGATCTCTGCACACCAGTCAGGAATATACATTATCGCATTTGGAGAAAAAAAGAAAACCTCTTCTTGTCTCCTTGTTTTGTGTATTTCCCTATATAAAGCCTACTGCCTTTTGTTGTTTTCATGCCAAAAGAAAGCAAAAATTGGTTTTACAAATCCACTAATATTCTTCAAAACCCAAAGGAAAGAAAGATGGCAGATGGCCGGAAAGTGTGGCGTCCACGCAAACCTGTCCCCCCCGGAGGTGAACTAATAAACCATAAAATATGTTACATTGTTTTTAGCGTCTCATTGATTTAATTCTTTTTTTCCTTTAAAAAACGGTTGTTTTGTTTCCTTCCGACCAGGTTCGTCGCCAAGCCCTCCCAATCAAGCTGCAAAAGAAAAAATAGTGCAAGTGTGGGGTCGTGAGCAGATGGGGTTGGTGTCTAACCCAGACACTTGCTGGCTCCCCATCCAGCAAGGCGGCGTCGGCTTAGGGGTGCAAGTATGGGACCGTCGCCGTCTGGATATGAGTTCGGGCCCAGGTTTGGTTTGGTATCCCAGACAACCCCCAGTGTCTCCCACGACCCCCTGTCGCCCACCCTAAACACCCTTTTGTTCACCCCCCAGATTCGGGTCACCTTCTGTCCACTCCAGCTCATCGGGTCCCGTTACGCCGGGTGTCGGGCAATTACATTCCCCGCCAACCCAATTTGCTTCGCCCCCACATATTCGAGGTGCTTTTGGTCCTTCCCATGGATCCGCTGCAAGTACGCCAACGTCTGCAGGTGTAAGCGATAGGTCAAAGGGCAAGCGACCGATGACTTAGGCTTGGGTACCAAAGGCGGCAACAGTGGGAGTTGCTGACCCTGATGATGGTTGCAAGGGGCAGCGGCTGGTTCAGATGCGGCTTGGTTTTCGTGGGGGTCGAACTGTGACTTTGACTTGGATTAGCCATGGTGAATGGTTTTGTAGTGTTCGTATGTTTAATACGCATCGTATGTTTGTGTGTCGTTTGTTCCATTTTCAGTGTTGTTTTTATTAATGTTCGTTGTACGCGTCGTCTGTTTGTAATGTTTTGTTTTATGCATAAAAATGGAACTTAAGTCTTTCCTAACGTTTCGTTCTATGAATAAAAATGTAACGTGTTGTCTGTGTTATAATGTTTGGTTTTATGAATGAAAATATCGCGTAAACTGTCAAATGTAAAACGAAAAAAAGAAAAACGTAAAACGTAAAAGATTAGGTAGACCGTAAAGAGTAAAAGATTTCAATGTAAAATGTAGAACGTTAAACCTTTTTATGAAATAATCTACAGCTTACGTAAATTTGTTAAATGCTAAACATTTTCTGGTAAAACATAAAACGGAAAAAGTTGTATGTAAAACGTAAGAAATTTTACGTAAATCGAAAAAGTTTACGCAGATTTTAGACGTAAAATGTAAGAAATTTTACGTAAAGCATTTCATGTAGACGTAGAACGTTGAACTTTGGACATAAAACGGATAAAGTAAAACGTAAAACGTAAAAGTTCACGCAAAAAGTAAAATGTATAGCATTTCTTGTAGAACGTAAAGCATTTCTTGTATAATTTTAAACATTTATGTAAAAACGTGAAACATAAAAAGTTTAACGTGAAAAGTTGTACGTTAGGCGTAAAAAAGATTTACGTAAAAAGTAAAACGTAAAACGTAAATATTTTTCGGTAAAACACAAAAATTAAACATAAAAAAATTAATCTATTATGAAACGTATAAAAAATAAATCGTAAAACGTAAAAGATTACGCAGACCGAAAAACGTAAATCATTTAAACGTAAACGTAAAAACATTAAACTTTTTGCGTAAAAACGTAATTTTTACGTCAATTGCAAAACGTTAAACCTTTGAACCAAGCACATTTTTAACGTAAAAAGTAAATTTTTAAACGTAAAACGTAAATTTTAAAACGTAAAACTCATTTTTTTAAACGTAAAATTTAATTTTTTAATCGTAAAACGAAAGTTTTTAAAACGTAACACGTAAATTTTTTAATCGTACGACGTAAATTTTCCAAACGTAAGACGTAAACTTTTTTAAACGTAAGACGTAGACTTTTTTAAACGTAAAACTTAATTTTTTAAACGTAAAACATAATTTTTTTAAACGTAACACGTAAATTTTTTAAACGTACGATGAAAATTTTTTAAACGTGGGGACGTAAACTTTTTTATGTTGAAAATTTTTAAACGTAAGACGTAAATTTTTTAATGTAAAACGTAAAATTTATAAAATTTAAAACGCAAAAATGTAATTTTTTAAATGTAAGCCGTAAATATTTTAACATAAGACGTAATTTTTTTTAAACGTAAACTTTTTTTATGTTGAAATTTTTTTAACATTAGACGTAATGTTTTTTAATGTAAAACGTAAAATTTTATAATCTTTATAGCGTGAAACGTAAAAAAATTTAAAAAGTGAGACGTAAATTATTTAAACGTAAGACGTAAAAAATTTAAACGCAAGACGTAAATTTTTTAAAAAGTTAAAAGTTTGACGTAAAAAAACTAAAAGTGTTGCGTAAAACGTAAAAATTTCACGTAAAAACGTAAAAAGTTTAACTTCAAAACTAAAAGGTTTCATGTAAAACATAAATGGTAAAACGTAAAACCAAACAGTTACTTAGATTGTTAAACGTAAATTTACGTAAACCCGAAAAACGTTTTTGCGTAAGGCGTAAAGGGTAAGACATAAACTTTTTCAGGGTAAAACGTAAAAACCTTTTCAACGTAAAGATTTTACATAATTTTACATAAGTTGTAGATCGACAAACGTGAAACTTTAGGTTAATTGTAAAACGCAAGTATGGTTGTGTAATGGGTGTGTTTTTTCCTCGTTAATAGGCATTGTTTGGTGGGGCGTGGATGTGTAATGGGTGTGTTTTTTCTTCGTTAGGAAGTTTCGTCTTAGGAATAAAAATGGAGGGAAAAAAATGTAACGTAGGCGTTTGTAATGTTTCGTTTCATGAATAAAAATGGGACGTAAAACGTAAAGCGTTTCATGAAAAACGAAAAAAATTTACGTAGTCTGTAAAGACCCGTTTCATGAAAAAACGTAAAAAAAAAATTAAAGTAGCCTGTAAAAATTAACGCCTTAAATAAAGAAAGTTTACCTATACGTAAACTGTAAAAATTTTCCAAAAAAATTCACCTAGCCTGTAAACATTTACGTAAAGCGTTTTCATGTAAAACGTAAAAAATTACGTAGCCTATAAAACGTAAAGCGTTTCACGTAAAAAATTAAGGTAGACTTTAAAATTTTACGCAAACTGTAAAAATTTATAATTTTACATAAAACGTTTTCGTGAATAAAAGCATATGTATATCGTAAAAATGCCAGAAAGATTATGCAAAAAACGTTAAAGCAAAGACGTAAATTTACGCAACCAAATTGTGTTTGTCCACCTGACCCACATGCCAACATAAATATCAACATCCCGACAAAAGTAATTGTTTAACCTTGCAAAACCACCCCAAAAAACGCCCAACCGAAAGACGCCCAACCAAAAAGAGGAAACTGTCTATCACGCCAAATCATTGTCTACACAAAAGCCAACCGACGTCGAATCTCGTCGCCATATTTGTTCACTGGGGACAGGAGTATCGCGGCCGCATACCTTTTCCGTAAGTAGTTACACTGGGCCTTCTTCCGCGCCCCGTGCACACTGAATCCGCAGAAGAAGTTTCTCCTGGAACCCACTAACCATTCCATATGGCGCATTGCAAATATGTCGGAGTCCACAAACGGTGCCACGTTTCTATGGGTTGTAGACCATGGAAGAGCCTCTCTCATGATGACAGTCGATTGCATGGCCGTCGCTTTTGGATGATTCTCCGCTTTCAGATAATCGACAAAAATTTCTTTATGTTTTCCAAGTAAACAAAAACAGCCGTAAGCACAACAGGGATATAAGTTTCACAGTTCCTTGAAAGGACATAAGTTCAAGGAGAAAAAAACACATGAATGACATACCACTTTAAATGGTGTTGTCTTCAGGATATAGGATTCATTGTCCCTCAAAAGCCACCCAGACCCCCTGTCACCCAAGTGATCAATGAGGTATATGCGCTCGTCCTCCAAGTCATACACTACAAGATAGTAGTGGTCTACCTCCAGAACGGGCACGAAGACCATATCGAAGTCGTGCAGGTCTACAAGGTGATGTCGGCCGCTCAGGCTGGTCTTCAACCCACATTCAAAGGCGGACACGCGGCTCCCGCTAGGGTCCGTCTCCAGGGATAACATCCAATCAACCTGCGGGGATAAAAACCAAAACGATTTTTTACTTTACTAGAACTGCACCGTTTTCCAAAAATACAAAATCAATATCGATACAGGAACAATGATATGAGAATTTTTTTTACCACAGTGGTGTGGACGCAAAACAACCGTCTAGGCATCCCCGGAAATGAGAGATTTGGGTCGTCGTTGAGGACGTGCACCCATGCATCCACCACTGAACCGGATACGTTGCTGCCGATCGGCAGGGATTGAAGCGCAAGAACATCCGCGCGTGCCCCAAACTTGTCCTCAAACATCACATATCTGCGAGGGTGGGGGGGGGGGGGGGGATTGAACAACAACCAAAAAATTATTTACGTAAAATTTTTTCGTTTCATGTAAAAACGTAAAAGTTTACGTAGACTGTAAGACGTAAAGCATTTCACGTAATGCGTAAAATTTTTTGTACTCTGTATAATTTTTCGTAGAGTGCGAAATTATTCGTAGACTGTAAAATTATATGTAAACCGGAAATTTTTTCGTAGTCAAATTTTACGTAAAGCGTTTCGTTAATAAAAAGATGCGTATAACGTAAAAAAACTTTACGTAATACGTACAAGTTTACGCAAAAAAGTTAAAAAGTTTATGTAAAATGAACAAGGTAAAACGCAATCCCTTTTTTTACGTAAAGTGTAAAAAGAACGTGAAACGTTTCGCAAATTGTAAAATTTATATGTAAACTGGAAAATTTTTCGTACACTGTAAAATTTATATGTAAAATTTTTCGCAAACGTTTCGTAGACTGAAAAATTATTCGTACTCTGTAAAATTTATATGTAAACTGGAAATTTTTTCGTAGACAGTCAAATTTTACGTAAAGCGTCTCATTAATAAAAGATACGTATAACGTAAAAAAACTTTTACGTAATTCGTTCAAGTTTACGAAAATAATTTAAAAAGTTTATGTAAAAATGAACAATGTAAAACGCAATCCCCTTTTTACGTAAAATGTAAAAAGAACGTGAATCGTTACGTAAATTGTAAAAAGTAAAACATTCCGCGGGTTATGTGAAGCTAGCAAATGCCAAAAATTTATGCAAAACCGTTAAAGAAAGCCGTAAATTTTCTGAATTTTTCCTACTTAATTTGTTTTCTGATAGCGCCACGACCGGCTAACAAATACCCGCCCGATATGGTTTTTATATATTTCTTTTCTGTGGGATAACTTACGGAAACTCATCTGTTGCGTGGTCCGGATTGACCTTTGTGAATGGATCCCTGCAAAGAACAAAACGAAAAATACCCGTCAGTACTAGAAAAAACGACAACACAAAAAAACACAGAATGATAAAAAATCATTTTAGATTTGGCTAGGTTGCGACATGCGCACAGTCTAACATGGTGGCTGTTTATCCTTTTTACCTCTCACTCATTTCAAAAACTGTTTGCCTCAACCACACATCCTTGGTCCTCTTCCGGAATAGGAACTGCCCTGTCGAGCTTTGTTGCGTCGTGGTTTGTTTTGGATCCAACTCAACGTCGCCCGGGCTGCTAACCAAGCGTGGCTTCTCATGGAACGCTCGTATCGGTCTTGCTCGGATGGGCTCCGTCGGCTTAGGGTCATCACCGTCTACAATTTGCTCCGTGCCGTCTTCCTTGTGGACCGGCCCACGTGTTTCAACAGGCACCCAGAAATCGATGCCTATATGTCTTCTAACTGGACTAGCTTCGCTGCCCGACACAACAGCACCAACCAAACGTCCCGTTTCCGAGCCAGCCACGTCACCTGCTACCAGGGGTGGTATTACACAAAAAAATTAAAAAAATTAAAAAATAAACCAAATAATAAACATTATAATCAGACGTTTTTCTTGTTTTCGAAGCAAGAATCTTAAAAAATTAAAAATAAAAATAAAAGCATGAAAAGCGTGCGATTCCGTTTTACAATAAAATGAGAGCTGTACGTACCAGAAACTTTTTCGTTCAGCTCCGGCCCACGCGCCACCTCCTGCGAGATCCCGAGACTGAAACTCTGGTGACTACACGAAGCAACATCAGCCTTGCAAGTCTCATCACGTACGGGCACCCATGACTCAAAACTTAAAGGGCTTCTGACAAGGCTAGATACGGTGGCTGACGCCCAAACCATTCGACGGTCGAGCATCCAAGTCAGTCTCGACACCTGTTTATGGGTGGGCGGGGATCACAGGTTAAAAAAAGAAAGGGAACAAAACAAAAAGATAAACATAATAATCTCTGACGGTACGTACCAGTTGGTTTTTCAGTCTGTCCCGCGCCACATGCCACCTCCTGTGAGATCCCCAAGCTAAAACTCGGCTGGCTGCTAGTCGCAACATCGCCCTTCCCTGTGACATTATCTTCAGGGGCGATGGAAAAAGGTTACTCGAAAGTGAAGGTTTTTTTTTTAAGGATAACCCCCGCCCTCCCACCCCCCAACCCCAAAACTGTTAAACAAAAAAAACGAAAAAATACAAAGCGTCTTGTCATTTTATATACATACCACTGTCCGCACCCACGCTTGGCTGGTCCACCTCGCAACATTCAACAGCGGCGACGTCTGCGGCGCGCAAGCCTGATGAACACGCTGCGCCAACAGACGGCGGTCGGTCAAAAAGCCGAGCGGCAATTTGAGACTTTGTCCACCCTCGCACCGGTCCAACATTCACCGGACCCGCTTCTGGTGCCGTACGGCGATCAACATCTGGCTTCCCTTCTCCGAACCTGACAGTTACATCACCCATATCCTTCGTCGCCCCATCGGTACTTTCAGGAGCACCCCCTAGTGTGTGGAGAAAAAAATATTATATTTTTACAAACCGTTTATATGGTTAATATTTTTTTGGCACCACATACCTGCTTCGGTTGCCGTAACATTTGTTTGTTACCCTGCGGCAGATGACAAAAGATTACCAACTGCGTCTGCCAGCTTAGGAATCCCAGCCCTTGGAGCATACAGACCACTGCTGGCCGAAGGGCCTCAGTAGGCTGCTGCAAGACGGGGGTCGCCGGTGGGCTAACATCAGCCAGCAGGTCTACATTTTCATCACGGTCGGTGGCGTAGCCTCCCTCGTCACGCACCGTCCCCGTATACTCGATTTCGATGTTCACCTCATGCCCGCCGGCAACGTCGCCTGTGTGTTAAAAGAAATTTTAAACCAAAACAAAAAAAAATATATTAGTTGTCCATCCCTAACATATCTCGCCATCATTTTGCCTTATCGGTACCTGGCTCCTCGACGTCCGATGGTCTGTTAACATCCGAGCTTCCAACTCTTTTCTCCACCGTCACGCTAGCTTCCACTTGGCTGTTATCCCCCAAGTTCACAGTACCCTCAGCTTCAAACGACATCTGTTCTAAACCACATGTCACATCTTGTAGACCGTCGGCATCTTTGATCCCAGCATCCCCGCTATCTCTTGCAATCGCGCAAACGTTGTCCACACCCGGCAGGCCAGCACTGCGCTCATCAACGTCACCTCCTCCTGCAGCACCGCCCGTGTCTAAAAACAAAAACCAAAAAATAATTTTTTTTACGGAGAGCCACGAACTGCATAAGAAAAAAAACGAATGGGTTTGCATGTTTATTTTTTTTTCTTTTCTTTTGTTACCTGGCATGGTGTCAAGGACCACGCTTACGGCTCTGAGGCTGGCGCCGCCCCCCCGCTTCAGCCGTTTCAGCGATACTAGAAATCAACAAGTTCAAATCAACTTCCTCCTCTTCCTCGGCAGAATCAGAAGCTGGATCCGTAACATCCTTCGCCAGTTCCTCACGTCCCCCTACATAATTTTCCCCACCCCCCAGCCCCTGAGACAGTTATTAAACCTAAAATTGGTATAAAATACACGTGCCCTTTGCGTGGCGTAAAACAGCATACGAATACCTGACAGGGCGGATGGGCGGCTCGAAGAACCCTCGGTCGTTCTTTTCAGCATTTCGCCCTCCTCGATACTCTCTAATCCTTCAGCCGGCAAACATGGTAACACATCTAACACTTCGATGTATCTTCGTCTCACCCTCCTGTGGTCCTTGTTATCCGGCTCCACAGCCAACCGATCTCTTAAAGCATGCTCTATTCTTGACCTTAGAGCGGCTAAGTCATCGATCCATTTATCCAGGCAGCTTGTCTCTCCAGACGTACCCTCGGCATTCTTCGTGGGGGCACACGAGGTAACTTTCTAGTGAAAATGAAAAGACACGATTAG
The DNA here is from genome assembly GCA_030545235.1 of Helianthus tuberosus. NCBI lineage: Eukaryota > Viridiplantae > Streptophyta > Magnoliopsida > Asterales > Asteraceae > Helianthus > Helianthus tuberosus. Next base: position 42,685 of record JARYGA010009241.1, on the reverse strand, counting down.
CCTATATGTGTACCCCAACCAAAAAATATTAAAAACAAAACATGGAAAAATCAATTTACAAATTATAAAATATGCTTATACCTGTTCACCGGATATACCGTCGCTTAGGGATTTCCCCTGACCACGACCGAACCCTCCATTTGAAATCTCGTAATGTTGTCTACGCGTCAAAAGCTCCTTCGTCCAGTAATGAATGGCTCGGATCCCATCGCCAGTGTTGCAGGATGGCTGCCGCGTGCAGTCTACATATAGCAACTGCAGGAAAAAAAAATCAAAATAAAATAAAGCAGAATAAAAAATTAGTAATAAAAAACTAATAAAAATACAACAACCAAACACATGCTCACCGTCAGGATGGTCAAAGGCCCCGCCCAGCAACACTTTGGGTCCAATGGCCTCTACTTTTTCTTACATTTTCTCAAACAGTCTACGATGAAAGAACACCAATTGAAATCTTCGTACCTCGTATCCGCAGTCAAACGTTTCAAAACCTTGTCTTTTACTGTAACACCTGTGCCTCCACGGCCATCAAACAAATACCAAACCAATGAAATATTATATTTCATACTTGGGATTTGTAAAAATATGTGTATCATTTGCACATATCAATTCTTGTTCAATTTCAAACTCTAAATCGCTTTCTGGAAGGTTATACGCGCACCGATGCGTAAATATAACCAGTTTAATGCAACAAACACTCCGGAATAGTGACATAGGCTTAACATACCTTAAATAACCTTTACATAACTTAGAAATAAGTTTTGAAGGCTTTGGTATGGCAAAATCAAGTTAAATCGCTTACAGGGACTAAAGTTGACAAACTGCGAAAGTATGCCAATTTGAACTGTAACAGACATTCCGGAACATGGCCATAAGTTAAACATACCATAAATATCCTTTACATAGCTTAGAAATAGGCTTTGAGGGGTTAGGTGTGCTAAAATAAACTTTTGGGTCATTCAGGGACTAAAAGCGTCAAAAGTGCACAAGTTTGCATTTTCGCGCATAACTTACATTCTGAATACATCCAGACATCCAAAAATTTATGTAAGCACTATAATATTTTATTTTAGTGTTTGGCATAAGAAAAATCCATTCGTCATGCCATTTGGATCGTTTTTCGCGCTTATGCGCATTCCGTCGTAATTAAGCGAACATCGCGTTCGTACGACCAAACGAACTGACATCCGACATATTTTTGAGCATGTTTCATGTCCACAATGTTTAGACATCATTTTAGGGCCTTAAAGTTGGCTTTACGGGCCTTAGAAGTGTCGGAAATGGCATAAACACATAACAGGGACCAAAACTGTCATTTCTGAAAGATGTTTGCTTATACATCGAATCTAGTCCTTCCCACTTGTTGCACATGGTTTTGGGAATCTATGGGCTGGTATTTTGGGCACATGGTATTACAATACCATGTGTGCTAAGTGTATGGCCAAGATCGCATCACGTTTTCCTAGAAACGATCCTAACGGCTAACCGAATACTATAAATACCCCACCCCCCCATGCTTCAAAATTACAAGAACTTTGATTTGAGAAACTCTAAGTTGAAACTATTGTTTCATACCTGAGATTTTTGAATCGAGGTTAGCATTCGGGGACCCTTCGTAAGTATTCTTTCGTTCTTTTATTGCTTTTCGAGTCTTTCGAGTCTGAAAGTCAAACTTTGTTTGACTTTCTACATTGACCAGTTATGGTCAATGCGAAGTTCGTTTGAACTTCGCAACGTGAGTGTAATCACGTTGGTTATAGTCCCTTGGGACTATGCCTACTGATTACCACGTTGTCTAGGGTCGTAGGGTAAGCGATCTAATAAATCGCTTATACCTCGAACCCGACCCATTTGGTCGATCATTAGGATCCGACCAAATACATTAGGTGACCATAGTAGGTAGGGAATAACCTTCCGAGGTTATACCCTATGGTCACATCGTTTGAGTAGTTGTATGATAGGTAAATTACCAGAATACCCTTTTCATGTATAATTGGTAATTAAGCATATGTAACCTAAACCTTTGTCACATAACTGATTATGTAACATGTTTAGGCATATTCTACTTGTCATAGGACTAGTTAGGCGGTCCGAACGCGTTTCACGCACACGACGCGTTAAAGTAGCATAAGCTACCTTAATGGGTCGCGATGGGTCGAAAGCACTTAGGTTTGGTTTCATTGTAGTATGTAGGCCTTGTTAAACCATATCATATGAGTTCCAATACTCATTTGGTTTACCAAGCCTCATCCTATCCGATCTCCCGATTTAAGTCCGGTTTATTTATATAGTTTTAGATTGTCGACTGATTCCGTGCTCTCTCTAACTTTGTTTGGTTGTTGTTCAAGACCTCTAAGCATTCTCAGGCGAGTACATTATTCCCCTATTTTACTGCTTTCAATTGTTTTGGGGTGACTCATATGTGCTAAATGTTTTCAAGGCTTTAACGATGATAACAAAACGATTTTCGATGTTATAACGATGGTTTCAAAAACGATTAAGACGATTTATACAAAACTAATAACGATTTCAATAAAGTGAACAAACTTGTTGGTTGGGTTACATAACAAATGACATTCATTAGCAATGATCAAGCCGACCAGTATTAGGTTATGGTACCATAGGATCTGACAAGTCCCATTATTTACTACACCCGTAGTTATGTGTGGGTGTTGTGGGTAGCGACTGAATCTGTAATTGTTAATTTACTCTTTGGTAAGGGTTTATTAATGCGAGTTGTTAATCTATCCTTTGGTAAGGGTTTATTAATGCGAATTGTTAATCTATCCTTTGGTAAGGGTTTATTAATGCGAGTCAAGAAGGTTTGAATGTTATTAGCGAGACGACCATTTAAGTAGTTTCACGACCTAAAACGAATTTAACGATTGGGTAAACAATTGGTTTTCACACGATGTTTTAACGATTGGGTAAACGATTGGCTTCAAAGCGATATACGATTGGGTTTTGGTTATACATATTACATGATTTAGATTGGGCATGAACATTACTTTGGTGGTTTGGTTTGACTAAGTGATTAAGTAACAATGCGTGTGGAATATGATACAAGCACGGTGGATACGCCGCTGGTACTTCCTATATATAAGTGTTTGTATGGTATTACATATTGTAGCGTTATTTGAATCATTTCAGTTTGAGACATAGAACATTTTATACAAGTAACATACTTTTCACAAGACATTTATTTACAAACAACTTATCTTATACAAACTCATTTTACATGGTTATTCATTTAATCATGCATTATTCTCCTATTTATACATATCACCTGAACTTATTATTTTTCAAATGATTTACAAAGACAAAGCAAATTACAAGGTTCATGACTAAACATTTTCTTAAACAGAAGTCATGAATCTTATTTTCACAAAACCTATGTACTCGCCAGCATTTCTTTGCTGACCTCGTTTTCACATATGTTTCAGGTATTGTTGAATGATATCGATTGATAAGATGCATGCTCACATAGGACTGGACAAGGCCTTAGTGACTCAATAACAATGATAGATTATGTTTAAATTGTGTATTTAGATTTCCAAACGATATAATTATTCAATGTTTAATAAAACGAAACACTTTTTGGTATCCATGGTTATGAAACATTAATTCTGTTGCAACACGCCCCGATGTTTCCGCCGCGATTTGTTGCTTTACGCGGTCGGGGTGTGACATTTACGTACCCGTTCTGCTGTGAGCTGGCTATCGTCGTTAGGAAAAGCAAAGCAAAATCGGTACGGAAATGCGCCATGTTAGAATACTTGTCGTCTTGAATCGCTGCCGAGATCAGCGAAGGGGCTATGTAGCTGGTCGGTGGGAAATGTGCACGCCACTCCTTCAACGATGGGTCTAGTGTCCTCGCTTCCTCAACATCGGCGAAAGTCGAACCTGAGTCACGTATCCCCAACAACTTGCTAATCACCCCTCCATCCACCAACAAGCCGCTTTTTCGTAGGTTTAATGTCATTGAGTGTGCATCAAAATTGTCCACGACATGGTAGGCTAGTTTCTCAGGAACCCCATTGACACAAACCCCTATCAACCCCCCAAATCCCATTTGGTTGATAGCCTCTTTCTGGCGATCAGATAACCCCATCATCGCAAGGAATAATTGCTTCGGTGAAGAACGTGTGTTCAACGCCGGAAGCGATTTCTAAACTGTAGGTTTCTGTTTCTTGTGCCTTTTCGTTGGTGAACCACCCAACTCAGGCTACTTCCGTTTCTTAGTAGGGCCTTTTACACTCTTCCGTGGGGGGGGGGGGTATCAGCTTCGTCACTAGAGTCAAAGATAAGACAAGACACCTTACCACTACGTTGAGGCCTAGACCTCGTACCTACACGTATACAGCGAAAAAAAATATTAACATTCAAAAGTAGTTTACACAATCGGTGCCAAAAAACCATTCGCTACAGAAGTTAAGTAAAAAAAACAATTTTATGTTACCCGAACTAATGGATATATGTTGGATCTGAGTTTCTTTTTGATTGTATTTCTGTTTGAAATTAAGATGAGAATGAAAGAGTTGTGCAGTGGAATTAAGATGAAAACAAACTTTGCATACAATCAAACGAGAGTAATACTTTTAATCAAACATCTTTACACAATGAATCGAAAGATTGAATTTGTTTCAACAACGATTACAATGATTGATGAATGAATGCAAACTCCCCCTCAGCCAGAGCTCAGTAGTTTGTTCGTGCAAAGAAGACGATGTGGTGAAAGAGCTAATAGAACAGTACAAAGTACTGAACTATTTATAGGCACTTGCTAACTACTGAGCATCTTTAGCTGACATCACCATGAAAGTGACATCTAACCTCCTAACAAATTCTAACCTCTGATCAATACAAACACTGATGTTCTAACTACTGCTATTACAATTCATTACATAAAAGACACTTAAACAGCTGCTGCATCCTTCCACTGATGTGAGCCCAGCAGTGCTTATCCGGATCAGCAGTACTTGACTCAAGGCAGTAGATTGAATCAGCAGAGCTTTGTTCTTCCATCAGTCTTTGACATAGAGCAGCAGTTGTAGGTCAGCACTTAGTAAGATCAGCAGATAGGAGGTCAGCAGATATGAAATCACTTTCAAGGGGAGAGATATGCATGAACTAATCTGTAATCATCTGCTTATTCTTGATTCACTACTCTGATCCAGTTTTGACTTTACATTATCTGTTCCTCTGGTAGGGTTCAATCCCAACAATCTCCCCCTGGAACAGATAATGCCAAAACTCTTCATTATTTGTGGAATTCTTTATTGCCTCATCAACAGCTCCCCAATCTGACCTTTAAATTGTAATTCAAAGTCTAGGGCATCTGTATCTTCATCATCCCTGCTGAGTGGAAGATCAAGGAGATCCTGCAAATCTTCAAGACTCAGGCCAAGAGCTTGTTCCCTTGATATTTTCTCCACTCCTCCACCAGGCCTGAGCAAAGTCAATACGCAGGTCTGTTTGTCAGTTTCCCGCTTTTGTATTTTTGAGCCTGGTGGGTTTCTTGGGAGATGTTTATTTGCAGAAGTATTTGGAGAGGCTGGCCTATTCATGACTGGCTGAGCAGTACTTGCAGATTGTTCCAATTCAAGATCTTCTTTTATCATTACTTCCGTGCCTGCTTTTACAATGGCATCTCCAGCTAATAGATCTTGAATTGTTTCCATGCTAAACTGGTTTTTGCTCCTTCTTTTGTAGATGGTAGCACCAGCTGGAGCAGTGGTTCTTTTGACTTGCAGCTTTGGTGGTTTTTTAGAAACCTCTGCTTTAGAATAGTCAGGCTTTTGAGGAACTGTGGGATCTTTCTTTCTTAATTGTTCCAACTTTTTGTAAGTAGCCCTGACCACATCTTCTTTCCATCTAGCAACTTGTCTTTTGTTTCCATAATCAGCAGCAACCAGTTCCTCTTTCATTCTTTGCAGTTCTACCTGTTTGTCAGGTACATTCTTTCTAAACTTTGCCCAGTCAGGAGGAGTGTGAGTGACCTTCCTTTTTATCATGTCTTGAATTCTTGCAGCTTCATCTTCAAGCTCAGGAACAGTCCACTCTTTGTACATGTATCTCTCTCCTTTATACTTCTTGTGAGCCATGATGCTTTCAATGTAGTCTTTCTTCAGAGTTTCAGCTGCTCTTTCAGAAATTTGTTGACTAATATTTTTTGCAAATTGCTCTAGGGATCTGACTTGTGTGAGCAGATATTGATAATTTCTTGAAATTTCTTTGTCAGATTTCCCTTGTGTGTTTCTTTTTGAGATATCCTCTGCTTGCTTGGCCTTGATTTCCAAGTATTCATCAACATTTTTAGGCCAGGGATATCCCTTTATTGATGGCAAACTCCTTTTGGCAGGGTCATCCTCATAGTAAAAGGATTTTATTTCATCTCTAACAGCTGCTAGTTCAAGAGGAAATTGAACACCTGCAGGAGGTAAGGGCTTGTACATTGGAACTGAAGAAAGAGGAACAGGTTTTGGTATTGTGACAAGAGCTGAAGATTTTGAAGATGTTTGTGGTGGTGAATTGTCATCATCTTTGAGAATTAGTCTTCTCCTTTTTGTAGGAGGGACTGATGATGCTTTGGATGGAACAGTGGTGGTAGATGTAGAGGCAGTGGATTGTGATTGACTAACAGCTGTTGAAACAACTGGTGTTTTAACCACTGTTGTCATTACAACAGATGTTATAACATCTGCTGTCTTCTGCTGTATGTCAGCAGGTGTTGTTTTTGGTGGTGATGATGGTAAAGCAGTGGATGTTGTGTGTGTTGAAGTGGTGTGTGTTGATGGAACAACTGTTTGGCAAGCAGTGGTTTTTGTAACTCCTGTTGCATCAGCTGTTTTGTGTGATGATTTTTGAACAGACTTTGAATGTCTGGTTGGAATGGATTTGGGTTGCCTTACTTTTCTAGTAGACTTCTTCTTTTTCTCAACAGGATTTTCATGATCCTTTGACCCAGAAGTACCCTGATCTGGATGATCCATTCTGTCCACCCTGGCTTTCCTTTTGGCCTCTCTATCCCTTTTTACACTTGCAACTGCTTCTGCTAGTGCATTTGTTGTCATATCAAGTTTCTTGCTGCCATCTGGCAAAGGGATCTTTTTGGTCATGTTTGAATTTTCTGGTTCAAGATAGAGACCATCCTCTATGCCCTTCTTTTTCCACTCCTTAAGTTTCTCCCCCTTTTTGGCATTATCTTCTGGGAGTTGATAAATGTAGCATACTTTTGGAGGAGCAGTGCCAGTGGTGTGCAAGATCTGAGTTTTGAGAGCCTTTAAATCAGCCTGAGTGTTCTTGAACCTTGACTCCATTACATTTCGCAGCTGTTGTACATGTTTTTCATGTTGTTGATCTGCTAATTGTGCTTTTTGATGGAGAAAAGGTTGAAACAAGTTCCAGAGCTCATTTGTAGCAGATGCCCTTTGTGGAGCAGGTGCTTGAGGTGGAACAACAGTTGATTGTACCTTTTGTACTTGTAACACCTGTTGTAGCATATCTTTGAGTTCTGCAACAGAGTTATCAAGTTTATCAATGCGATCCGTCAATTTCTGGTACTTTAAACCATCACCCAAGTTAATGGGATCATTTGATTTCCCACTAGTAGTGGTTTTATCAGTGGTAGATGTAGGGAGTATACTCCAAACATTAACCACTGATGCCCCTTTTTCTTGGTACTGGGGTCTTCTTCCTTCAACACTTGACAACCTTTTGATGTTGCCAGTAGGATAAATAAATCCACTGGTGGTTGGCAGAGGTGCTATCAAAGGAATTGCCTCCAAGGAAGTCTTATTAATGTAACCACTGTCCAAATATAACCCAGTGGGTGTAACAATTGTAGTGGCTGCTTCACTTGGATTACCACCAAGAGTTACTTGTAACTCAAGGGGTCTAACCTCCTCAGGTTGTGTTGGTGGGTTAGCAACGATTGATACAGCAGACCCAGTCAGTGGTTGAGGCATATTCTCATTGATAGGTGATTGAGAAGGACTGGTTAATGTCTGGTTCAAATCAATTGCATCCAACAGTGGTTTTATTGGTGAAGGAATTGTGGATGTGAAGGGTGGTGTAGAAAGAGGAGTTGCCCCGGGTGTTGAGCTGTGGATGATAGAAACGAGTGTTTCCAGAGCATCATGATGTGGAGACCCTATTTGTACAACCTGTTCTTTTTGTGAAGAAGCAGGAGGAGTTGTGGTTATGGGTTGAGATATTTGTACCAACTGCTGTGAGGAAGTAGCAGCAGTGGTTTCTTGTGACTTTTGTGTTGTCACTGGCAGAAGCTCTGGTATCTCATCTTCCAGAGATGCCTTTTTGATGGGTTTGGGGGGTTTTTGTGTTTTTCTTTTTGTTGGATTTTTGGTGATTTTAGGTGTGGGTTTCAAAACAGTTGTGCTGCTGCTTTGATCACCTTGAGCAGTGGGCTCAGCAGCAGATACCTGAGGAGCAGTTGTAACTGCTAAAATCTGCTCAGGCACCTCTGCTTGTGTTTTGCAAGGTGCTAACATCCTTGAAAAAGTTTCAGTAGTTAAACTGTTTATTTGAGTAGGATCACCTTGGTTTATTACAGCTAAATCATCGTTACTGAATTTCTTTGAAAAATAGTAACTTAAAAACCTTGGAAACAGTAAGAATGATTTGGTTTCAACATTATTAACCAAATCTTTAAAAATTTCCCGAGAATAGTTAAAATTTTCTCCTTGAAGAATAGCATATCCCAGATTTTGAATCTTTAAAGGGATTTCATTGAAAGAAGTGGTTTTGTTTGAAACACATAGTAGGAGGGTATGAAATAAAAATCTGGTTGCAGAAGGAAAATAACCTTTTTCTAAGGTAATTTTCTTCATCATTGTGGCTTCATACCCTCTCTCAATGAAGTCAGTTTGCAACTCGTTTTTAGTGAAAGAGATTTTACCTTCTTGATCATCGAGTTGAAAGACCTCTGAAATGGATTGTGGCGTGATTTGGACAGCTTTACCCTTTATAGAAGAGTTTATGGTGGTTGCAGTGTCTCCTTGTTTTTCAAGGGTTGCATTCTTCCAAAACTCTCTTTGGTTCGCCAAATAGATTGGTGCATCGGCGGTGAACAAAGTTTTGTACTTTGATTTTGCCATGATGTCGATGATGGAATCGAACACTTTGGTGGTTCCTGGTTTTGTGAGAAGACCCAGGAGATTGTGAGATGATTTATATGGGATTTCAGTGGAGATTGCCTTTTGAGAGGCTGTGTTCGAGGATGATTTGGATGAGGGTTTTGCAGATTTCTTTGATTTTGTCATTTTGAGGATGATTGATCGAAGAAATTTGTGAAGAAATGAGATGAAAAACTGCTTTGAGAAGAGAATTTTTAAGAATTCAATTCGACAGTAAAACCCTGTTTTGGTGGTGAATGGGGGATTTTATAGGGAAGAAAGTGAATGCTGAGGTGGCAGCCATTACAAAAGGTCTGACCAATATGTACTGCCCACGTGACAACCCCTGTTGAAAGTGAAGGACAGTACTTGTGTGATAGAGACAGATGAAGGCAGTGGTATGAAAACAGTGGATGATTTTCACTATCAGTGGATAGCATATCAGTAGATAAGACACTGCTTTTGAACAACAGAGTTTATCAAAGTAATGAGAGAGCAGGGGTTGACTTTCAGCAGTGGACAGACTTTTGAAGTAGAGCAGACTTTTGAACAATCAGTGGTTAATGGCAGACTTTTAAGGATTTTAATGAAAATTTTTCATTTTTAGCTATTTTTAAGGATGGAGTTTTGATTTTCTGAAAACATTTTGGTGCTTTTATTCATAGAAAAACAAGATGTTGCTTGTTATTCCATGTTCAGCATCCCAATTCTAGAGACCAAGATTTCAAAAGTGGCTGTATCAAGTGCTTTTGTGAGCACATCAGCCAGCTGGTCTTTAGTTGAGACATGATGCAGAGAAATCAAACCTTTTTCATAGCAATCCCTCACAAAGTGATGTCTGATGTCGATGTGTTTGGTGGTTGAATGGGAAACTGGATTTTTGATGATATTTTCTGCTGCCTGACTGTCCAACATGAGTGGTGTTTTTAAGGCAGTGATACCAAAATCCAGCAACTGATTTTGAAGCCACAGGAGTTGGGCTGTACAGCTTGCAGCAGCAATGTATTCAGCTTCAGCAGTGGATGTTGAAACAGCTTCTTGCTTTTTGCTTTGCCAAGAAACTAAGCAATCACCTAGAAACTGGCACCCTCCTGATGTGGACGTCCTTGTTGTGTTGCATCCAGCAAAGTCACTGTCTGAGAAACCTGAAAGCTTGATGTTCCCATTAGCTGGATACCAGATACCAAGTGTGGGAGCACCTTTTATGTATCTGAAGATCCTTTTTACAGCAATGAGATTTGATTTTCTGGGAGCTGATTGACTTCTTGAACAGACACATGTTGCAAACATGATGTCTGGTCTAGATGCAGTTAGGTACAATAAAGACCCAATCATGCTTCTATAAAGTGTTTGGTCAATCAGCTCATCCTTTTCATCAGACATGACCAGCTTATTTGTTGCCATGGGTGTGCTGCATGGTTTACAATCATTCATATCAAATTTGGTTAAAAGTTCTTTAGCATATTTGCTTTGATGAATGAAAGTTCCATTTTGCATTTGCTGAACTTGGAGACCAAGAAAGCATTGCAGCTCACCCATTGCACTCATTTCAAACTCAGTTGTCATGAGTTCTCTAAACTCTTCACACATTGAGTTACATGTGCTTCCAAAAATAATGTCATCCACATAAATCTGGACAATCATTAAATCCTTCCCTCTCCATTTTAAAAACAGTGTTTTATCAATGGTACCTCTTTTGAAACCATTTGAGAGTAGGAAGTTGGAAAGAGTTTCATACCAGGCCCTTGGTGCTTGTTTCAGGCCATACAAGGCTTTGTTTAGCCTGTAGACATGATCTGGATAAAATGGATCCTCAAAACCTGGAGGTTGACAAACATATACCTCTTCTTGAATTGTACCATAGAGGAAAGCACTTTTGATATCCATTTGAAACACCTTCATATTGTGGTTGACAGCAAAGGCCAGGAACAGTCTAATGGCTTCCAATCTTGCAACAGGGGCAAATGTTTCATCATAATCAATCCCCTCTTCCTGTCTGTAACCTTGAACCACAAGCCTGGCTTTATTCTTGACAACAATACCCCTTTCATCAGTTTTGTTCTTGAAGACCCACTTTGTGCCAATGGGACTAACCTCTTCTGGCAGTGGTACAAGCTCCCATACTTGTTGTCTTTTAAACTGTTGGAGCTCCTCTTGCATGGCTTCTACCCAGCTGTTGTCTTTCAGTGCCTCTTGGTACTTGACTGGCTGATGGAGTGATAGAAAACCAGCAAAAAGACAAATGTTTTGGGTTTGGCTTCTTGTGAGCACCCCTTCATTTATGTTGCCAATGATTTGATCAGGTGGATGAGATCTCAAGAAGATTAAATCTCCTTGGTATGGTATGATGGCATTGGTTTGTGAAGGCTGCAAATGTGTATCATCTGAGCTAACCACTGCTGGGGACTTTAATGATCCAGCAGTGGCTTCAAAAGGTGGTGGAATTGGAGGTAATGAAGTGGACAACTGCTGACTTTTATCCACTGTTTGAGGACTTTTGTCAGCAGTGTTTGAGGATGTGGAAGCAGTGGTGAATGGGCTACTTTGGTCAACAACTGTTGAGGTAGCAGTGGTTGAGCTTTGACAACTGTTTTGAACAGCTGGTGCTTTTCCCCTTTGTGGCAGATCTTTGAAGGATGATGATTTCATACCCATAGTCTGGTGTTGTGTCCTCTGATGGACCTGCACTGTTAGTCTTGACAGCAGTATTTTCAAAAGTGAATTTTTCAAGATCAAACAGATCTGCAGGGTTTGCTGGGATTTTCATTGATGAAAGTTCATTAAACTTAACATTCAAAGTCTCCTCCACTGCCTTGGTCCGTGTATTGAACACTTTGTAGGCCTTGGTAGTGGTTGAGTATCCCAGATGATAACCACAATCAATTTTGGCTGCAAATTTTGAAATGGAATCTTTTAAGTTCAAAATAAAGCATGGGCAGCCAAACACTTTGAAATATGAGATCAGTGGTTTAATTTTATACAGAATTTCATAGGCAGTCTTTTTGTGCCTGGGATTTATTAAAACTCTGTTCTGAACATAGCAAGCAGTGTTTACTGCCTCTGCCCAGAAAGTTAATGGCAAACCTGAATCTGCAAGCATGGTTCTGGCAGCCTCAATCAGAGTTCTGTTCTTCCTTTCCACTACCCCATTCTGCTATGGTGTTCTTGGGATGCTGTACTGCCTTACAATCCCTTTCTTCACACAGAAGGCATCCAACTCCCTATTTTTTAATTCTGTGCCATTGTCACTCCTGAAGCTTTTCACTGGAAGGTCAAATTGCTTTTCAACCTGTATTACAAAGTCTTGCAAAATGCCTGTAGTTTCATCTTTTGAGTGCAAAAAGAAAGTCCATGTGAACCTAGAAAAGTCATCAACAATAACCAAACAATATCTTTTCTTTTTGAGGCTCATGACTTGAACTGGGCCAAACAAATCCATGTGTAGCATTTGCAAACACTGGGTTGTTTTGGACTCTTCAATGGACTTGTAAGAACTTTTATGCTGTTTTCCTTTTAAACAGGAAATGCAATGTTCAGGACATGAAAACAATTTTTGTGGTAGGCCTCTCACCAAACCATTTTTTGAAATTTCTGTGATTGTCTTAAGATTTGTGTGCCCCAGCCTTCTGTGCCAAAGTTCTGTCTCTTTGTTAGAGGCAGCTGAGAACAGACAGGCATCAGCTCTGGGACACTCTTTTGACATGTCAACAACATAAACATTGCCACTTCTTTGAGCAACAAGTTTAGTTTGACCAGTTTTGATTATTGCTTCAATATTTTTGACCATTTCTGGTCCAACAATCCTACAACAATCTTTTGTGAAGAATGACCCAAATCCCTTGTCACTCATTTGGGACACACTCAGAAGGTTGAATTTTAGATTGTCTATTAGATTGACATTTTCAAATTTTACCTTTCCAGACTGCACTGTACCAGACCCTAAAACCTTCCCTTTACTATTATTCCCAAAGGATATATCACCCCCACCATGGATTTTGAAGTCTTTGAGGAGGGCTTTACATCCTGTCATGTGCCGGGAGCCTCCACTATCTAAATACCAAAGACTATCAAAGCATGCAAAAGCTCCCTGCACATGAAGTAAAAGGATTAGTTCATTAAGGTCTCCAAAGCCAACAAGGCTTTGGATGGGGTCTCAACAGTGTCTGGGATGGATGCAGAATGATGGACAGTGGTTAGGTCAGGGGTTTGAACTGTTTTAGAACAGTGTTTCTCTAACCACTGTTGTGGGTTTTGACCAATCATCTGCTGGTAACCAAAAGGATGCTTGTTCACTTTGGGTTTAGAGGGCCTTTTGTAGGCCTCATAAACGTGAGGAATCCTTTGGTAAGACTGTTTTTCCTTGCCTTTTTTGAACTGATTGGCAGGGGGTGCATCAGTAACCTGAACATCTCTTTTGACAGATGTTTGGTTCAGCTGTTTTGTGACAGCTGTTTCAACTGGCACAAACAGTGGTTGTTTCTTGGTGAACTTGACAGATGATGAGGATGATGATAATGGACTCAAGGATGTTTTAGCCATGTACTCATTCTTTTTCACATCAAAGTTTTTGAGGTACACACATGCTTGAGTTTTGTGGTTTGTTTTACCACAAACAATGCAACTTTCTGCTGAAACAATGACACTTGTCTTGTTTAAATCATAAGCTTTCAAGTGGAAACAGTCTTTTGTTAGATGATTCCTTTTCTCACAGAATTCACAAAACAAGTTGTCAATTTTTTCTTTCTTCTTTCTCTTTTCAGACTCCTTTGCAGCAGAGGTTTTAACCTCTGCTGGGATGTCCTTGAGAGGTATGACTTTTGCTTTTGGAGCTTTAACACCATCAGTTGATGTAAAGTCCATTGGCTTAAAATTTTCAAGAATATCACACTCATCAGACCATTTTGGTTTAAACTGATGATCTTCAAGCTCCTTGAAAGTGGAGGAGCCCATTGGTCTGGTAAGTGTGATTTTGTTACCAAGTTTGTCAGTGATTTTCACTTCTTGGCCATTCTTGTTTGTGGGGATGAGCTTAGTAGTTTCATCAGTGGTTTGGACAGATTTTTCAAAAGCAATATGTTCATCATCATATTTTCTATAACCAACCCCAAATTTCACATTGCTTTCAATCTGTTTGGCAAGCATCACCTCATATCCTCTGCAGGATTCCACCCATCTTTCACAAGTAATCTTGGTGGATTCCAACTCCTTTTTACAAACTTGGTATTTTTCTACCATAGTTTGAAGTTGGGTTTTGGTGATGCTTTGCTCTTCTTTTAGACAGCTGATCTCTTTTTCTTTTTCAGTCAATTTGTTTTTAAGTTCTTTTAAAGACTTTTCAAATTTAACCTCATCAGTCAAGATTTTATCCCGAAGGTTTTCATTCACCTCTTTGATGTTTGCAAAAGCAATTATGCAATTGTCAGAACACAGTTTTTCAAGAACTTGAGGAGATACCTTGGCAGCTGCCATCATTGCACAATCACATTGATGATCTTCATCATCATCAGCTTTTACCTTCTTTTCACCAGCCTTTTCTTCTTTCTCTTCTTCTTTGTCCTCTATGGACCATGGATCTGTCATTGGTTCAATCAAGGTACCTGAACTTTCTCCCAACAGTAGTTCACCAGCCACAGCAGTAACCACTGCTTCAGTCACCTCTTCCACTGTTTCAAAGCACTGCTGTTCCTCCTCAGTTTCAACCTCCTCCTGTATTGACTCTAATGCCATCAAACAAAACTCATCATGAGAAGAATCATTAGAAGCATAGAGTGCAAAATTTTCATCATTAAGGTCTTCAGGCATACTGCTCCAGTCAATAAACCCTTGAGTGAAAAAACTTTGTTGATCTGGTTGTGCTGCTGCTGGAGCAGTGGTTTGAGGTGCGACAGGTTGCACTTGTACCTGTGGAGCAGGGGTTTGAACATATTGGATTTGTGGAACAGTAGTTTGGACATAATGTACTGGCACAGGGGCAGCAGCATAGTGAGCAGTGTTCACTTGAGCTGCTGGGGCATATTGGGCATAGTGCACAGTGTTTTGGTTTTGAGGTCTAGGATTTGAGCTAGGATGAGTAATTATGGGACCAGTAGTTTGACTCCTACATTCCCTAGCGAAATGTCCCAACCTATTACACTTATAGCACTTGATTTTCGATTTATCCAACCCAACCCTTAGATTCCCATGCAAACCTGGGAATTTTCGCCCTGTTCTTTTGTAGAACTTGCTAGTTCTAACACTTAGCAAAGCCAGTTGGTGCAGGATGTCCATTTCCTCTAAATCAGTGGGATCAAAATGTTGCAAATCATTTAGTTCAAAACTTAAATTGTCTGACATCTGGTTTTCATTTGCAGTGAATGCCTAACTAGCAGAGTGAGGATCAGGGTTGTTAAAATTTGCACCAGCAGTTATGTCAATGAAGTGATCATAACCCTGATCCTTACCACTGCTCCCAGATTCTTCTTGACCCAGAAGAGCAGTATTACCGAAAGTGTAATCATCGGTAACCTTTCCTGACTCTTGTAATCTCCTTTTCTGGTTCAACTCCCTTTCGTAGGTTAGGAGTCGACCATGGAGTTGGGTCAAGGTCAGATCCTTGAATTCAGGTGAGTTTCGGGTGACAAAAGCTATGGTGTCCCATTTTTCTGGCAGTGACCTGAGGAACCTGCTATTTTGAGTTGAGTTTGTAAAAGTGGTGTTAACAAGCCTCAGTTCACTGATGAGACAACTGAAACGCTCAAATTGTTGCGTTAGTGATTCACCTTTAACGTAGCAAAATGTTTCATACTGTTGGTTCAGGATTTCCCTATTGTTTTCTATGACTTCCTCAGTTCCCCCAAACTGTTCCTTAAGTGCGTCCCATAACTCTTTGGCACTGTTACAGTGTAACAGTCCAGCATATATTTCATTGGGCAGCGCTGATGCTACGATGCTAAACGCTTTAGCATCTAGTTCGATCTTTTGAAAGTCGGTTTCGGTATAATTTTCAACTGGTTTTGGAACGAACTTTTTAGCATCTTCAGCACTTGGCACTGAAGGAACATGGGGACCATAAATGACAGATTTCCAACAACCTGTGCTTTGTTGAGCGAGGATGTAACCCATCCTCCTCTGCCAGATGTTGTACTCATTTCTTTTTAGCATAGGTGGTTTAAAAAGCGAGCCGATGTTGTTTTTATCATCCTGAGATTGTGACGTCATTCTTGTTGTTTTACAGACACTGAGAAATCAACTTTAATGGTGATTAATCCTTGCTCTGTTTTTCAACGGACGAACAAACGATCAGTATCAACTGTTATGAGCTGAACTATTTACGTCAAAATGATTGTTAAATCAAATTTGACTGTCCAGGCTCTGATACCAATTGTTGGATCTGAGTTTCTTTTTGATTGTATTTTTGTTTGAAATTAAGATGAGAATGAAAGAGTTGTGCAGCGGAATTAAGATGAAAACAAACTTTGCATACAATCAAACGAGAGTAATACTTTTAATCAAACATCTTTACACAATGAATCGAAAGATTGAATTTGTTTCAACAACGATTACAATGATTGATGAATGAATGCAAACTCCCCCTCAGCCAGAGCTCAGTAGATTGTTCGTGCAAAGAAGACGATGTGGTGAAAGAGCTAATAGAACAGTACAAAGTACTGAACTATTTATAGGCACTTGCAAACTACTGAGCATCTTTAGCTGACATCACCATGAAAGTGACATCTAACCTCCTAACAAACTCTAACCTCTGATCAATACAAACACTGATGTTCTAACTACTGCTATTACAATTCATTACATAAAAGACACTTAAACAGCTGTTGCATCCTTCCACTGCTGTGAGCCCAGCAGTGCTTGTCCGGGTCAGCAGTACTTGACTCAAGGCAGTAGATTGACTCAGCAGAGCTTTGTTCTTCCATCAGTCTTTGACATAGAGCAGCAGTTGTAGGTCAGCGCTTAGTAAGATCAGCAGATAGGAGGTCAGCAGATATGAAATCACTTTCAAGGGGAGAGATATGCATGAACTAATCTGTAATCATCTGCTTATTCTTGATCCACTGCTTTGATCCAGTTTTGACTTTACATTATCTGTTCCTCTGGTAGGGTTCAATCCCAACAATATAACCCGTCTTTCTTCTTCTGTCTTCGCCTTGGTCCGGCTCGAGCTTCGCGTTGCCGCAACCATTTTTTCAGTGATTCCTGCGATAATAAAAAATAAATTATTAATACAACACAGACGTCAACACAAAGAACCCCCCATTACGTAAGTTTGCTCTCAACCCCTGCTAACAAAAATTAACAAAAAAAAAAAAAAAACCCCAAACAGATGAATTCCGGCCACTTATAGATTGACTAACCACAAAACCCAAAATCACCTCCAAACCTAACCACAAAACCCAAAATCACCTCCAAACCTAAAACCCTAACCGCCCAACCGATGAATTCCGGCTACGCATAGATTGAACCTACTTTCCTAACACTCTAAAGCCCAATGAAAAATCTCTAATCCCCAACAAAAGTTGCCAATCTCCGATTCAACGGACAATCTTAACCAAAGGGACACACACCACAGAAATGTCAAAAGAATTAGAGGTAAAGGAGCCCTGAAAAAAAAAACGATTACATTTTTCACAGTTAGGAGGAAAAGGGAACCAACCTTTCTATTTTGCTCGATTGAGAAACGTCAGATACAAAATCTTGTAAAACGACGAACCACGATTCCTTGTGCTTCACCGCCGGATACAAAATCTTGAAAAACAGGGTCGCCGGACTCTCCAAATCGTCCTCGGGGATAATCGTCGCCGAAGTCCTAAGATGATGACTACTGGCAGAGAGAAATCTAGGTTTTGTGTGTTGGGTGTTTTGATTTAGGGAGAAAGAATGGCATTGACATAGAGAATGGAGAAGTTTTAATGAAGATTGGACATGCACACTGAATTCTACAGGCGAAGTGACTACTGGCTCACCAAATGCTTTTACCAAAATACCCTTTTCTTAATAGAAAATTCAAAAGCAAAAGAGACAAAACATTAAAAAATAATTTAATATTCAGATCATCTCAACCATCCATCTTTTTGATCAAAGGGCTAGAAAGTGGTTCTCGTGGTTCTTACAACTGGAGGTTGTTTTCATTTTAGCGGTCCCCTATATATATATATATGTGTGTGTGTATGTTATATAAAGAACGTTTTCAGAGTAATTATCATGATTTTGAAAATAAAAATTATTACAGTCAAAATATATATCTTTAGACTTAAAAGTCAGGTAATTTTGTACTTACCCTTAAATTGGATTTCCTAATAATAAACCATTCTTCAAATCTAGTCAATTTCAAATTCAAAAAGTAAAATGAGAAAGTAGAGCTTAAAGTTAATTTTGTTAATTGAGACGAAAAATCCAAACATGCCATATTTATTTGATTTAGTTTTAGAATTAAATTATCTATTATACAATGATACATAGGGCGGTTTTGTGACTCACTCTTCCGCTAAATTTGTTATGCACTATGCATAACGTATAGAATTCTCATAATTAACTGTTTAAATTTGATCTTGTATTAAACGGTTGGTATATGTTAGATTGTGTTGTGTGAATTTGAATAAAAGGTACGCTACATATGTAGTAGAAGGTTCCTCCTTTCACACAACTAACATATGTTTGTGATCATGTGAAACGTGATAGTGTGAGATGTATCAGCTAAAAAGAATTACAAAAAATAAAATAAAAAAGAGTGAGGTGTGTGAATGTGATTAGACCATCAAAATCTAAAATAGAAGGTTAATAGCTCTTAGCAGATGACACGCTATCCCACACGCCCCGCTAAACGACTTGGCTCCCTTCACAAGCCACATCACACAGCCTTAGGCCTTAGCCCTTATATGATATCTCACGCCACATGCTTTTCTCATAGTAAATCATATCTAACAAGATTTGATTGTAAGGTAAATATCTATAATCATGTTTTCTAAAGTTTTGATTCTTGCTTGATCTAGGTTAAATCTTGTTGGCTCTTGGTGAATAAATTGATGTATAGCCTGATGTAGATAACTTGTATTATGTTTACACAGGTTCGTTATGCGCTTACGACACCTAGAAACTTGTTAGGATGCATGAAAAAGTGACTAAATCGAGTAAATACCAGTTCAGCGATTTTCTGCAGAAAATACGCTGACTTGCGTAGCCTGTTCCGGGACTTTAAATCATCGAAACCTTACGTTTTCAGAGTCTAAAACCAAGTATCCGGAAATAGCTTTCAAACAGAAGTGGTTTCGTATTTTTCGGACAGGTCTAGGTATTTTTAGCGTAATTGTTTGTAAAACTGCTATGAGCTGCGATTTTCTGCAGAAAATGCAGCGAACACTTTTTATTATAACTCGGTATGTGTTTACTTTCTGAATGTGAAAATGCTACTGTAGATTCTAGGGACCGGACATACGATTTTTTTTTTGGTTTCGCGCCAATCGGATACACAGATATTTTTAAATAAATTTTTCGGCAAACCTGATTAGATTACGTCAAATCTGATCATGGTTTGGCGCAAGATTTTTCACGAAAAAACCGTAAGGAATTTGGTCATCAAATTTTAATACAATGGTCTCTGGTTCGATTGAAACGTTCTATAATATTTTGGGAACTATCCGGTGCCCGAACGGTCCCGATTAACGCACCGCAAATTGTCCGAAAATGCACCTAAAAGCTGAAATTTTGTGACAAGATTTATTATGTGATTTGTGACAAAAATGTGGCCACTATTTCGAATAGCGACACTTTGCATGCATGTGTACATATATATATTATAATATTTTACGTGCTACGTGTTAGATACGTATAGGATCCGTGTCTCCGTGTGAGTTCACACACTAACTTTTAACCGGTAATCATGTTAGGACGTGAGTGACCCGTTCCACTCTGCACGGCTGCACCTACTTTCCGTCTTTTAACCGAGCAAACTAAGGTGAGTTCACTACTCTTTTTCAAGCATGCGTCCCGGGGAGGGACATCTGGTAAGTATTCCGGGGAGGAATATTGGGTAATGGGGTTGACTGGAATGTTAAACCGGAATGTTGGATAATACACTTACTCCTATCACCTTAAGTCCCATCTTCTACCGAAAAGGTTGTCGGGGAGGCAATATGGTTATTAGTTGATAGCGCTATTAGGTTTGGCACCCTCACACCGTACCAGGGAGGACGGGCGTAAACTAATTACCTTAAATCATGACCAATGCTTTGATAGGGGCATTGGGGACGGGCAAATAATCTGGAGCCATCTTGAACGGTATCGAGTTATTATCAACATTGTTTTTTGGAATTGCTTTTGAACTGAACTAAACTTTTGACAGTAAAACATGTAACACGATTCTCGGTAAACAAAACTATGAACTCACCAGCGTTGTCTTTCTGCATGCTTACATGTCTATAGGTACATATCATTGGAACTTGCTGTCTGGGATGCTGGAGTGGTCATGGGTCGAGATACATGGAATCAAGAGACGGGCCTAATGGCTTTCATACATTTGGGTTATGAAAAACGTAACTAATGTTTTATGCTTCCGCTGAACATGTTGACATTTGTGATCATGTGAAACGTGATAGTGTGAGATGTATCAGCTAAAAAGAATTACAAAAAAATAAAATAAAAAAGAGTGAGGTGTGTGCATGTGATTAGACCATCAAAATCTAAAATAGAAGGTTAATAGCTCTTAACAGATGACACGCTATCCCACACGCCCCGCTAAACGACTTGGCTCCCTTCACAAGCCACATCACACAGCCTTAGGCCTTAGCCCTTATATGATATCTCACGCCACATGCTTTTCTCATAGTAAATCATATCTAAGACCATGTGTAGTGGTAAATGAAAATAATGCCCCCACCATGGGGCATTATTCGACACGTGTCATCCCAGTCAGCATGGGGCATTATTGCAAAAGTGGTGTAGTGGGGCATTATTCCAATAACGCCCATGCAATCATTTCACAATTATTTTTTTTTTAACTTTAGATACTTCATTAAATTAAAAAAAAATACAATACTAGAAATAAAAAAATTAAAACCCGAATCCGCTTAAATTAAAAAAAATACAATACTAGAAATTAAAAAAATTAAAATCCAATTAAATAAAATAAAAAAATAAATAACACTAGTTTTCATCTTCGCTTTCTTCACCCTCGCCAACTTCGTCTTCCTCGTCCTCCGTTTCTTCCTCTCCCTCAGGTGGTACATACCGAACCGACCATGCGTGGTGTACCAAATCAACCATTAACTGGGAATGGTACGGTTCGTAACGCAACTCTCGCGCATTATTCACTCTTTCTTCCATTGACACCTGTGGATGCTCCTCTTGAATGGCTTCTGGCACATAATTCTGGCATATCGCCTTTCCTTCGTCTTCCAAAATCATGTTGTGCATGATTATACAAGCGTACATAGCATCTCTCATTTTTTGCTTGCTCCATGCACGACAAGGATTTCTCAAATATTGCCAGCGTTGTTTAAGAACCCCAAAGCATCTCTCAATGTCTTTTCGTGAAGACTCTTGAACCTTTTTAAAGTATGCTCTTTTTTCATCAATAGGATCACTATACGTCTTCACGAAAATCGAATACCTAGGATAAATTCCGTCGCTCAAATAATATCCATGAGGGTAGTAGTTTCCATTTGCGTAAAATGACGCTTTTGGAGCTTTGCCAGAAATCCACTCCTCTAACAACGGAGATTGTTCAAAAACATTGATATCATTGCATGACCCGACCACGCCAAAGTAAGCCGACCAAACCCAAAGGTCCTGTGAAGCAACCGCCTGAAGAATAATAGTGGGTCCTTTTTGGTCACCCCGTGTGTGTTGGCCTCGCCATGCAGTTGGGCAGTTATCCCAACACCAATGCATGCAATCTATGCTCCCGATCATACCAGGCAAACCATGCTCAGCATTATGTACCTCGTAGATCTTTTGAAGGTCGTCCCATGTGGGCGTTCTAAGATAACGCGCACCGTACACATCAATTATACCTTTATAAAAAAACATAGAGAAATATAAGCTTCAAAAAAAAAATTGTAAACATACTGGTCGTTTAAAAAAAAAAGTAAAGTATAGGAATTGTACCGCGACAAAAATGTTCCAAGCTGTCTCGCGTTGTTTTCTCCGCCATTTTTAGATACTCGTCGTTGATGTCGGTAGTGTTTCCATAAGCCAGGATTCGTAACGCCGACGTACACTTTTGGATACCGGTAAATCCAAGTGACCCTCTCGCATCCGCTTTTTGTTTAAAATAATCGTAGTTGGCTTCCAAGTCGTCGACTATGCGTAGAAACAACCGCTTACTCATTCGGAAACGACGCCTAAACAATTCGTTCGAAAATGTTGGCGTCTCATCAAAATAATCTTTCATCAAACGATCGTGTGCCGCGCGTCGGTCTCGTTCAATATAACCTCTTTTATTTTTTTCTACTTGGGGGCGACGACAATGCTTGACATATCTCACCGCTAGTTGACAAGCACTCGTAACCGCCTCTTGCTCAACATCCTCATCGGTGGAACCATCGCCATCCGCAAAATACTCGTTGTAGTAAAACTTTACCATGGATGAAGAACTAGGAGAATCCATCAAGTTTTTTATAAAATGGTTGTGTTTTTTAGAGAGTTTTTGAGATAGTTTTGGTTGAAAATGAATGAGTTTATATATATTTATAGGTAAAAGGTTTAAAAAAAAAATAAATAAATAAAAAAGTAGCCGTTACATACTAGCCGTTGGAGCAATTTGATTGGCCGGTCAAATGGAGCAAAGCGTTTTAATTAAAACGCCATTTTTGATTTTTTTTCGAAAATAACGCCCGGAAACGCTGGGTGTAATGGGGTGAGGGGCGTTTTCCGGCGTTTTTTTTTAATTTTTTTTAAAAACCACGCCCCACTACGGGTGGTCTAACAAGATTTGATTGTAAGGTAAATATCTATAATCATAGATCTAATTATTTTCAGATCCCTTCATTTGATTGTAAGGTAAAAATCCATAATCATAGATCTAATTATTTTTAGATCCCTTTAGAAAGAAAATGCTAAGACGGAACAGTTTTTTCTGTAAATATTCATCTTAAAAATTAGTTATTGTTCGGTAGTCCTTTTCAGAAATATTTATCATGATCTACTAGATTTATCTTTAAAATAAAGAATAAAATTAAACTGGGCATGTTTGTTATCATTCGGCAAAAGAGAATTAGAAAAAAAAAAAAAAAACTTAGCTAATTATTCTTTCTATTCTTTACATTTTCAAAGAGCTTTTACAGTAGTTTTATTTTCTGGGTTATTGGGCTAATCAGTGGATACCACATAGCATCCACTGACTTTCATTTTCTATTTGTCACTACAAGCATATTTCACTATATATTAATGTAAGTCCAAGGAATATTAACAAAAAGATATAGTGCTCTAATGGTCAGTTTTATTTCTTGCAATGCTTGAGATGTTGATTTTTTTCATTGTGATATAAGTTTTATTGAAAACGGATACTTTTCCATTATCATGACAAACCTAACAGAGGCAGACCAAAGGTTACTGGTATTTATTTTTATTGTTTTTGGTTTTGATAAACTGATACCGTGTTTCTAGTGGTACCGTACCGAACAACATCATTATGGATAGTTGTATTCATTTATGGTTTTGGTACCTTTATATTTAGACAACATTGTCTGCAAAGATATATGAATATGAGTGCCATCGGTACCAACACCAATTTTCGTTTTCGATCAATGTAATACACATGTTGATTTCTATATTTATTGCACCGATGCTGTAATGAAACAGAGCGATTCCCATGATAACGTACCGCCGTAACGGCCAGAAAAATAACCTTAACCTTGTTGCATGTTAAAAAGTTAGGGTAGACAGTTGGGCCGAAGAACTAATGGGCTGAAGACATAAAGTGCGGCCCCAGCTATCGAAAAAAAAAACAAATATATATAAGGAGGAAACAAGATCAAACGTGCGGAGGTGGTTAGGGTTTCATCGAAATGGTTTTCACCGAGAAGGAGTGTGTGGGCGTATATCGAGTCGGCAAGGAGGGGAGGGTGTTCGTCTCTTCAAATTGTATCAGGTACTTATGTTTCATATTATTCATCAAACAGAGCGATACCCATGATTGTGTAATTGTTTGTTGATCGATCAGTGAGGAGGAGAGGCTACGCCTATCTCAAATCGACAAGAAGGAGAGGAAGAGGAAGAGGAAGAGGCTGTCTTTATCCCCAATCAACAAGACGAAGAGGCTGCTGCGGTTCTCTTCAATGGACAAGATGAGGTACTAATTTCATATTCTTCATTCATTCATTCAAATGATTGATTTTACGTAACTGAGTGTATGTGGTTGTGTTATTGTTGATGGATCAGTATGAAGCCAGCTTATAAGCGGAGGAAGAAGGTAACTAAGAATACAATTTAAATAATAGTTATACATCAATTGTCATTTTTTTATATAAATATAAGTATTTGTTTATGATATGAAAGGTGAGGAGGTTTAATGGCGAGTTAAAGGACATGAAGAAGCTTAGGAGTAACAATGAGGCTTTTCGTCTTCCATGGAAGACGCTTAGTGAAGTTATAGATTTTATTCGCTCACGGAAGACTCCTACTCCTAAGACATATCGGCAGTGGGATGAGTACGCCAGATCATTCTATCTTAAAATGTGTACCTGCTTTGGTGTTGATTATCAGCATTTAGAGGCCACTCCTCCTCAACAGGTAGTATATCAAACCTCTTAATTAATTGGTTTGGTTGATAATAGAGTTATGTTTTTTTTATTACATTTTGGTAAGTCGTATCAATTTTTAATAGGCCATTCAACTTTGTTATTTTTTTATGAGAAAATTACAAAATTAGCCAAGAAAAAAGTCAAATTACCAATCTAGCCACCTCATGCGTCCTTGGAAGGCCACTCACAGATCCCAAGTCTTCTGATGCGTCTGCATGGCCAAGTATTGCGTCTGCCAATCCCCAACTGACACGTGGAAAGACTCATCCCATCCCACACATGAAAGACTCATCCCATGTTTGAAAGACTCATCCCATGTTTGAAAGACTTATCCCATGCGTCCGCGGCCATGCGTCCGCAGACTCATCCTATGCGTCTGTGGCCACGTGTCTATGTTTTATTGGGTTTCTCCCCAAGGACTCATCCCATGCTTGAAAGACTCATCCCATACATGTGAGTGCGCTTCCAAGGAGGCATGAGGTGGCTAGATTGGTAATTTGATTAAAGTCTTGGCTAGATTGGTAATTTTCTCTTTTTTTATTACAGGAGACCCACCCCGTGCGAAAAGGGAAGTCATATATGGGCTCGTTTAGCAGAGGTACTCTTACATATCAAAATTGATAATCACATAATAAACCTATTCATTACATGAACCTAATTGTTATGTTAAAAGTAAAACAACACGGGTTCTAAGGAAATTATGCTTTTTTTGTGAGTAATCATCTTGTGGCTATTGGACTTTGTTATCATTATCCTAATTTATTTGCTCTGATTGTTTATAGACTAGTGTGGGGTTTGTTTTGAGGACCCTCTCCTGGGCAGAAGGGAAGCATTTTGAACCGGTACTGTTGCACATCACATTGATAAACCTATCATTAATTAATTAATTGTTTATAGCTCGTGTTGTATGAATCTCAATGTGACATGAAGCTTAGTCTTAGTCTCTTATGATGTTTGAATCAGCATTAAATATTTCTATTTGTTGATCCATCTCTGATTGCTTAGAAAACGCACATCGAGAAGCCGGGCCACTTGCAAATCATCCAACCAGCAACAGAAGAGATGTCATTTGACGAGTTTCTAGGGCAGGTACTGTTATATATCAAAATTGATAAGTCACATAAACCTATTATCAGTTAACTGATTTGGTTAAAAGCAATCAACAAGGGTTTTAGTAAATAATGTTTTTGATAATAAACCTTTTGGTGCTCGTGTTGTATGCATCTTAATTTGACATGAAGCTTAATCTTAATCTTGTATGATATTTGAATCAGTACTTGGAATGACTGGATATTATCTTTTGCTCTGATTGTTTAGGTATCGGATAACCTTCTGATTGGGGCGCGCTCGACGTTGATCCTTGACGGGGCATTCGACTTCGGTCTTTATTCTCCTGGGACTGGACCCGACCGTATTCCGTATCATTTGCATTTGTTGCTTAAGGAAGCAGTTTATATCATGAGCAACACGAATGATAAGAAAGATTTGAAAATGGTTGAAGAAAAAATTTGCTTCTTTATGACCTACTTTCACTCTCATGTGCCATCTTCGTTTAGATAGTATGCATGCATGCATGCTGCAGCCTTTTTCTTTTTCTTTCTTTATTTTTTTTTTCTTTTTCTTTTCTTTCTAAAACATCTTCCCTAATTAAGATCTTTTTTTAATGCAGCAATCGGCGCATGGCCCGTTACAACGTTGACTCCTATCACAGCACGCGTGAGCCTAGATACATGCTGGACGGTTACACCCTTTACCCCCCTCTATCCCTACTCATGTGGGGGTGGGATCCGAGGGCCCATCTCTCGCCACAACGGATGGTTGATATTATGAATGTTATCCACTCACGGAAGACACCTACATTTTGGGGGATGAGCTCTGAGGAGATATCATTCTATTGTAAACTATGTTCCTGCTTTCGGATTGAATACGATTATTTAGAGGGCGCTCGTGAGGATGCTGTGTGTTTGATGAATGTGAGACGAAACTAAAGGCTGGCTTCTATATGTGAAAACGTACGCCTAGCTTCTAATCGTTTTGAAACAATATCCTTTGATGTTAAGTTGTTCTCGACTGGATTATTTATCAACACTGACAATTTACATTTTTGATGTATGTATATGGGTAACCTAGGGAGCGTGATACTAATGATCTTTCAGCAGCTTAACATATATTATATTTAGTGGTACGGTTTCACCAACGGTTTTAGATTGTTAAAAGCTTTTATCCTGAGGCTCAAAATGCTGACTGACTCTCATAAATCATTGTGGTAGGCAGTGGCGAAGCTTCGCCCTCCCCCCCCCCCCCATTTTTCCGAAACCGGGGGGGGGGGGGGGGTGGTGGAAACGTATATACCTAAAAAAATTCTATACGAAAGTACTATTCATAACACTACGCATCGAAAAATCCGAGGGGTCGGGCGCCCCCTCGGAATTGTGCTAAGCTGCGCCCCTGGTGGTAGGCAACATGCAATGCCATCAGTCGTATGCTTACATGTTTTGTTGTCATACATGTATACACACACACATATATATATATATATAGAGAGAGAGAGAGAGAGAGCGGTTAACATACATTAGGCGTAATCCTACTTCACGTACGCGACAATCGTAACCGTCAGATCAGGGTTAAAAGCGTGATTATTTGCTCCATGCGTGATTATTTGCTTCATTATACACATGTGTGATTATTGCTCCATGCGTGATAATCACAAAAACACTGATCCATGCGTGATAATAACCCTGATCTGACGGTTAGTATTGTCGCGTACGTGAAGTAGGATTAGGGCTGTTGTACATTATACTTTCTCTCTCTCTCTCTCTCTCTATATATATATATATATATATATATATATATATATATAGAGAGAGAGAGAGAGAGGCCGGTTAACGTACAATAGGGCTTATCGTACATTACGTACGCGATAACCCCAGCCGTCAGATCTTCATCTCCCATGCGATTTCATAGCTCCATGCGAACTG
Organism: Helianthus tuberosus; assembly: GCA_030545235.1. Taxonomy (NCBI): domain Eukaryota; kingdom Viridiplantae; phylum Streptophyta; class Magnoliopsida; order Asterales; family Asteraceae; genus Helianthus; species Helianthus tuberosus. Next base: position 14,842 of record JARYGA010009241.1, on the reverse strand, counting down.
TACGAACTGTGCGAATTCAATCTTCCACATGCGATTATGTCCATCTACACGCCCCATGCCATTTTTCACACTATCCCATGCTAACCATTTTTTCACATGCGATATGTATTGAATTCGCACCAGATCCGCACCTGATCGAACGGCTGGGATGATCGCGTACGTATCGTACGATAAGCGCATTTGTATTTTACACTTTACCTCTCTCTCTCTCTCTCTATATATATATATATATCGGGTGGGGTTCATGCGAGAACCACCTTTATTGCGAGAACCGCGAGAACCAATGTGAACGGATGGCAATTTTGTAAATAACAAAAAAAATTCTAGAAACCCCGCTCCCCTGATCAAACGATTCCGGACGTCAGCATTTAATTAAACTACGATAGATAATACAATTTCACGTCCAAAACCAAACACAACTCTCCCAATCAATCGATTTTTCCCCAAAAAATCTCATAAACATCAATCTGATACTCACCGACGCTCACAATTCCAGCAATTCATCATCATTATTCGCCCTACGATCATCGTCGCTAGTCAATCGTCGACCGCAGATTAGTCATCGGCTCAATTAGGGCAAAAAACGGTCATAACGAATCGATTTAGGGAAAAAACGGTCATAATCGGCATAATCGGTGAGGTTTATTGCACGAAGAGGGATATTACGAAGAACATAAGTCGTTGCATTGATTTACGAACTTGAAAGTTCATACAGCCGATGTAAGTTCATACTATGTAAGTTCATACAAAGTCTTTGTGCTTGTTCATGTAGATTACAGCCGATTATGTGCTTGTTAATGTAGATTACAGCCGATGTAAGTAGATTATACCCGATGTAAGTAGATTACACCCGATGTAAGTTCATACGATTATGTGTTTATGTTTGATTTGGAATGCACATGTGCATAATGTGATAACTTATGGTTTTGGTTCATAGTTATGTTTGATTGGTATGCACATGTGCATAACGTGATAAATTATGTTTATAATGTGTAGCCGACTTAATTTTTTGGGTCATTTATAGGTATGCATATGTGCATAATGTGATAACATATGTTTATATTGATAAATTATTTCATAGTTGTATGTATGCGCATGTGCATAGTTGTAGTTGCATAGTTATAGTTTTGCGCATGTGTTGGTTCATATATATTGTTGATAAGATATGTCATAGTTGTATGTATGCACATGTGCATAGTTGAAGTTGCATAATACAAATTAGGGCACAATTCAGGGCACAAATTGAACAAAATCATTCATCATCGGTTACTGATTGTTATTACATTCAGTAATCGATTACAAAATCATCGATTACCATTGATTGTCATGACCTAGAAATCAGAAATCGTTTCTATTTATTAATCGCTAATCGTCTATCTCTGCCAAATCTCAACTAGTCGCCAATCACGCCATCGAACACTCGGTAAGGCTTTGATTATTACCAGTAGATGTATATATATTATTCTTTAGGTATCTGTTTTTTATCAGTAATTTTGATTTCTATCAATGATTTATATGAACGTGATTCAAGTCGTTGATCTGTTAAATGTGCTTGTTATGTTATGGCACGGATCTTATACAGTGCCATAGCCGACCTAGTATGCATATGTGAACCAAATAAAGTTAATAATATCATTCATGTGCATAGTGAATTTGAGCAGATTTGTTTAGGATACGTGTATATGATTTTATGTAATTAGAATATGCTGGTGTTGTTGTTTTAGGTAATGCACATGTGCATAATGAACTTGAGCAGTTTTGTGTAAGATACGTGGTTTTTGTGTAATTAGGATATGATGGTGTCACTGTGATTTTGTGAAATTAGGATATGTTGGTGTTATTGTTTCATGTGATTCACATGTGCATAGCAAACATGAGCAGCTTTGTTTAATATAGGTGTATATGATTTTGTGTAATTAGATTTTGTTGATGTTGTTGTTTAAATTAATGCATATGTGCATATTGAATTTGAGCACACAACATTGAACTTTACATATGGATTGATTTTAAGCATCATTATAAGAATATGAGATGCACATGTGTATATTGATTCACAAGTGCATAATGACGATTATATGTGATGCACATGTGCATATAGATGCACAAATACATATCGTTTATAGTGATGAAAAAAGTTGTTTAATGCACATACTAATTGAAATTGCATGTTTGATTATATTATGTTTCAATTATTATTGTAGGAAAAAAAATGGAAAAAAGCGAAGAAAAAATAACACTTTTATTGAGATCGAATGACGAAGGGGCAACAAAACTGCCAGATGATAAGGAATGTGAATACAAAAGTGTTAAGTGAAAAGCCAAAAAAAGGTTGGTTATTAGTCGACGATGCAGTTGGTAATATATGGACATGTGCATCCAATTGTTACTTTCATGTTGAATGATGTTCTTTTATGTCATGTGCAATTACGACAGTAGAAAGAAATACAAGGAATATGACAAGTAAAAAGCACGATGTTGTTTGATTTGTTGAGTGTTAGGGTTATTTATTAAAGCAAACCTGTTGATAAGGTCCATCATGTTAATGCACATGTGCATAGTTATACACATATGCATATATTGCCAGTTAGTTTAATAAGGTCAATCATATTGATGCATATGCGTATAATTACGCACATGTGAATAATTTGATATAATAGGTTAATAATGTCATTCATGTTGATATAGTTTGCCATAATATGTTAACAATGTCATTTATGATGATGTACATGTGCATAGTTTGACAGAATAAATTTGTTACTAATTAATGTTAAATATGATTGGTCGTGTTAATACGAAATGGTAATACGAAATTTGATTTAGTAAGAGTTATTTTTTTTACTAAAGCAAACCTATTGATTAGGCCAGTTATGTTACTGCACATGTGCATATTTATGCACATTTGCATATTTTGTCAGATTAAGTTAATATGAATGTATTATGGCATATGCACAAGTGCATTATTACTTTAAAACATAAACATTGTACACAGTATATGTATAATATGTTCATTGCACATGTGCATGCATGAAATAATTGATGTACTATATGTAATTTATGCAGGAAAAATATATTCGAAACGGCTCATGGATTGACAACAAGGACATATTTGATGAATATGTTGACATCTCAGAAAATGATAGACTAAAAGGCATTGAAACAGGAGGAGTGTTGGAAGATGCTTAGTAAATGGAAAGAAGAGAAGAAGGTGTGAGGTTGTGAACTAATGCAAATGTTATGTGTAGGTAGTTTGCGGACATGGAATACAGATGATAATGTTTGTTAATATATGATGTATTGTGTTTGGTAGAGAAAACGTTGGTACTACACATGTGTAAAGATTGATATAGCATACATATTCGTATTGTAGTATCGTATAATGTATTACAATGGTTATATTTGTTAATTAGGATGTAATATGTTGTTTAGTATAGTATATGCCGGTGATGCATATGTGCAATAATGATTGTTGCTCGGATTATGTGATTCCTTATGATAAGGGTGTTATATATACGGGTTGTTACACAAAAGTTGTGTGATAGTGTGTTAATATTGGTAATGCACACGTGCATTAGTAAAAAACAATAAACATGTTAGTAATGAATATGTGTATATTTTGAAATATTGTATATTTGTTCATATCATAGTACGTATGTGGTGCCCTATTACATATGGGGTACCACATTGCATATGTTGTGGTACCCTATTACGTATGGGGTATCACATTACATATGTTGATGTATACGTAAAGGAAAATGGTTTATATGTAGTTAAAATATTCATGTATGCACATGTGCATTGGTCAAAACAATAATAATGTGTAGTGAAACATTAAACATGTATGCACATGTGCATTGTTCTAAACAATAGCCATGTGGAGTGTACGTGGTACCCTATTATGTATGGGGTACCACATTACATATGTTGATGCATATGTAAAGGAAAACAGATTATATGCAGTTAAGATATTCATGTATGCACATGTGCGTTGGTCAGTTAAGATATTCATGTATGCACATGTGCATTGGTCGGAACAATAACAATGTGTAGTGAAACATTAAACATGTATACACGTGTGCATTGTTCGATGGGAAAAAAATGAAAACGTATTCTAGGCGGGTAAGTAAACGCCCAAAATGAATCATCCCACCTCCCAAAAACAACAAAGTAAACTCCATGTGAGCCACCTAATATGAACAAATAAACCGCGCAAAATGAAAGTCCGAAACAAATAACATGACTCACCCACGCAAAAGTGAATACCATACTCATAATCCGCCCAAAATGCACAAATAAAATAAATAATTATTTTTATTAAAATGCACAAAATTAACCAGCTACAATTTACGCCAAAACAAACAAACCAAATATATAATTTTGAATAATTAACATTCATAGTTTTTCAAAGCTTATTCAAATACAATACCAAGCTAACTCAATTTCTTGCTTTTATCTTTAAAATCACACATTCCTACTAGGCTACTACTAAGAGTAGTACAGGACATGTTTGATATTCTGTTCAAATGAGCACTATGTCGAACACATCAATGGCATCAGTTTTGTTTACTAGCCCAATTCAAAACACATCATGCCACCGTCACCACTATCTCACACCTATGGTCACCACTTTCGATAGCTTCCAACAGCCCTGGCATGATGTAAAATAATCATGTAAATAAAACTTAAAAACAAATTAAAAAGAAAAGATACATGTGATTAAAAAACATAAACTAAATCAAGCAATAATATAATTAATTCAGATTCAATAATAAAACATACTCACATGAACTAGCCGTGAACGGTGGTTAGTCAACTGAAGTACGTCGATGATGGAGTTATAGTCGGAGTAGTTGTCGTTGTCGTTGTGGTGGTAGGAGTGATGTGTTAACGTCGATTAGGTAGCTATTGATGTCGCCGTCACGGATGCAGCCGCCGTGGATGCCGCCGTGAATTGGTAATGGTAACGTGCTGCACATGTGCAAGTTGTAGATTATTGGTGATGGTTATAGGGTAATGGTAAAATGTTGCACATGTGCAGGATGGTATATTTATACAAAAATAAAGTCTGACAGTCGAATTGCATCAGCAGTTCTCAGTTCTCAAGCATCAGCAATTCTCTGTAGTTCGTCTTCGTCTCGATTACATCAGTAGTTCGTCTTCATCATAGCGATAACAATACACCATAAACTGTTCGTCATATGGATTTTACCATCAGACATTTCAAAATTTGTCGAATAATTGAGGTTAGTGCTACAAAATTCGTATCATAATCGATATTGTTGCAGTAAGAACATAATCATAGATCATATGTTCTTCATCGATTCGTAATCGAGTATTCATTTCGAAATTAGGGCAACACGAACAGAATAATCAGAATAATCGAGGAGTGTGGCACGATTAGAGTTACATGAGGAACAATGGTAGGATGAATGGCACGATTAGACTTACAGGAGGAACAATGTATGAGGAGGATCATCAGATGTATGAGGATCGACACATGATGAATCAGATGATGCCATATACCACCGTAATCACTGTGTCGACTACCACCGCCGTGAAATATGTGAACGGCGACTACCTCTCTGCCGTGAAAACCACCGTGAACGCCCCTTCGCCGCCGTGAAACCACCATGAACGCCTCTCTGCCACTTGTGAAAACTGTGAACTGCTGAAACTATTGAAACCCTAAAACAGAGAACAGTAACAAAAAAAAAAGAGAATGCGCGTGTTTTTATTATAAACATGTTATAATTACAAAAATGCCATGTGTTCACACTGGTTCTCGCGGTTCTCGCAATAAGGGGTGGTTCCTAACGGATCTTTGTCCTCTATATATATATACCAGTACCATTGTGAGTGGTCTTTTATCACCTAAACCTTTTTACCAACCCTATGTTTTATAAAAGAAAAGTGCACCCCAAAGCAAAACGGATAAACACCATTACACATACACAGAATTATATGATAACTACCTCCTTGACGATTCAAAGCAGCGTTGATGTGGGTTCAGTCGTACATGGGTTCAACAGAGACTTGACTCGTACTTTTCATGCGTCAAAAGGATGCCTGGCAATTGTGGGTTATTTTGGATTTCCTTTAAAGAACATGTCCTGCCGTTGCAAAAAGTTACTGCCCTTTTAAATACAACCTGTCACTACAAAAAAATGTCATTTAGTGGCATACAAAAAGTGCCACAAAAAACTAAAAAAGTGCCACCAAAGACCACTATAGAAATGAGCGGCACACAAAAAAAGTGCCACTAGAAATGCACGTAGAAATCGTAATACAATCATTTCAATTAAAAGTTCAATCATCTTTCAAACATTTCAAATGTTTCAAACAAATGCCTAATAAGTGTCAACCTAAGTCTAAATAACAAACATACAAAACAAATAACTAAATAAACATTTGAATAAAAATCAAAATTGTATTGCTCTCATGAACCTCTTTCACAATCTTCATAGTTGTCCCAAGCACTTACTGCTCCCACATCAGCCCCAATTCACTGTATATAACCTGAAATTTCACAGTTAAATCTATAAGATCTTGTAATCATTATTATCAAAGATGTAAGAGTAGTAAATAATAGAAAAAACTCACTTCTATTCACATCATTCTAAGCCCTCCACCAAACATTAGGTGGTTTTTTCAAAGCCTCTAGTAAGCTGAATTTATTTATTTTTTACTTATACATATCGGATTTTTTAGAATAACGTGCCCTTCGAAATATTGGGCCTGGACGGTGGTTCTCCCCGACTTAATTTTTTTTATTTGGGCCCACCTCCCTCTTCGGACACTGCCCTGAAATTTGAGATAGTCTAAGCACACAGCACACACAAGAAACAAAACTAAAATGTGAAATTCAATCGATAGCACAACATGACAAGTAGTTTTTATTCGGATCATTACGAGAAAGTAAAAACTACATTTACCTGCACACCACCATAGCTTCCATATGATTAGCTAAGGGTGAGTCATCATGTCCTCCTCTCCCATAAACTCTAGAATCTCTACTATCGTACTTCGGAACATCATGCACCTCAGGCGCCACATGAAGATTAGGAAGAACCTGAACAAACATAGACATTGTCCCTTCTCTTTCAAACAAATTTTCCCTCAAACGTGACGTAACTTGTATCAGTGCATCCTTAGAAAAATCAAGCTCTGCAGAAATCTAACGAAAAAATAAAATAAAACCAGGTGTTACTACTTACTATGATAATGATATATATATAGCGACTTTTGGAAGTTGTTCCTTCGAAAGAATGCGCACATTCGCTTTGCTATTTCTCCTAATTTCCGAATTTATCGCTCCCTTCCCGAAATAGATTATGCAATTTGTCTTTGGCTCTGCTTTTGAACTATCGACTTTAATCGTCGCTCCGGTTTCCTGCCGAATTTGATTAATTGCAACACCGTCCTTTCCGATTACGCCACCGAGGTTCGCGGTGGGGCAGATCAAACGAAGAGAGAATTCCCGTGGTGGAGATTCGTCCCTTTCCGATTATGCCACCCACTCACATCACCAAACAATCACCATAAGACAACATAGACATGCCACAACAATCACTGAATCAAGATCAAAAACATTTATATATCTAAATTCCTAAAGTGTATCACAAAAATTAAGAAGAAAATACTAAACAATAATTTGAAAGATAAAACTTACTTCACATCCCAAGCATGAACCCAAAAGGGCATGGAAAGGAAACAGGGTTAAGTTACACGGTTTCATAAACTTATCATTACATTAACAACCACTAAAGATAAATATTGGACGGTTCAAAACCTAAATAAAGAAGAAATCATCACTAACCTTCTAGAAGCAGGGATGGGCCTTGAAACCCTTGCAACAATAAATTATGCAAATGTCTGCAGCAGTAAAAGATTATGATCGATTGATCTCTACTACATCAAAACCATAGTGTACACGTACCCATCACTACCACTGCGTCCAGAAGAATAACTACCTTAAGCTCCGTAGACATCACCACCACTACACCCTTGAGAAATAAAAACGAACACAAAAAGAGATTGTTAGAGAGGAATTACTAAACAACCAGTTGACTAAAGACGTATGTGTTTCCTTTGTTGAGCTGGATTGCTTATCATGCCTTCATCAGTGCATCAGAATAAGAAAAATTATAACAGTCTGCATCAGTGCATCATGCCTGTATCAGTGCATGCGAATTGCAGCGCTCTGTCCAGTGCCAAAGTAGCTATAACATGCCGTAGTTACCTGTTAAAAACATAAAAAAAATATATGCACACAATGATTATGCTATCGTCGTAAAGTTTTCAAAAAAAAAAAAACAAACACGATTGTTTACCTTTGAAATGAAAGTTGCATCCAAGGCCATAAGCTCAAGAAAAAAAATAATGCAATCAAATCTGTTTCTAGGTATGAATAATGTGGTTTGGTTACCAAACCATAAGAACTTCAAATACTACAACAACAACAACCATACCCAGTAAAATCCCACAAATAGCAAAGCTACTTATAGGGTCTAGGGAGGGTGGGATGTAGACAGACCTTGCCTCTATCCATAGGGATAGAGAGGCTGCTTCCAGAAAGACCCTCGGCTCGAAAACGAATAGCATACCAACACACCAAGTCAAAGAATCTAGAAATAAGAAGTCAACCATACCAAGAAAGTGGTCAGAGTGGCACAATATAATGTAAATCAAGTATAATAGCATACAACATCATTTGGGCATAAACACCAGAAGGCGCTCACCGGAAAAGTCCCTTAAAGAGTAAGGGAAACCTACGTCCCTAAAAAACACCTAAGACCTTACTGTGATATCTTCTAGAATTCCTTAACCCTAATCCTACGCCTCCACGAAGTCCTATCTTGGACCATGTCCTCAGAAAGATGCACCTCTAATAAATCATGCCTAATCTGCTCATCCCATGTCAATTTGGGTCTGTCTCTTCCTCTCCTCCCCTCCACAGTAAGAGTTTCCACCACTCTAACTGGTGCCGTCATTTCCCTCCGCTTCACATGCCCAAACCATCTCAATCTTCCCTCCTTAATCTTCTCCGATATACTAGCCACTCCTAATCTTTCCCTAAAAACCTCGTGGAAAAATATATTTTAAGGAGGTTGATGGAAAAATATAGAGCGAAGAAGCAAGATTTACATATGGTGTTTATCGACCTGGAAAAGGCATATGACACTGTCCCACGGCAACTAATTTGGGATAGTTTGGAGGGTCGAGGGCTACCGGGGAAATATATAGACATAATTAAGGATACATACGATAGAACGGAAACTAGTGTCCGCGCGCCTGTAGGAGATACAAACTTCTTTCCTGTGGAGGTAGGACTCCACCAGGGGTCTGCGTTGAGCCCTTTTCTTTTTGCGGTTGTCTTGGATGAGTTGTCCAAGTTGATTCAGGAGACAGTTCCGTGGTGCATGCTTTTTGCAGACGATATTGTGTTGATTGCAGAGACTAAACAGTGCCTGAACGCGAGGGTAGAGGAGTGGCGAGTAGCTTTAGAGGGCAAGGGCCTAAGGATTAGTCGATCTAAGACTGAGTATTTACACTGTGATTTCAGTGGTGTAGCCGACGACGATGACACCCAAATCACCATTGAGGATCAATTGGTCCCGCAGGTAACTAGATTTAAGTATCTGGGGTCGTTTGTACAAAGAGATGGTGACATAGATAGTGACGTAACTCATCGCATACAGGCTGGCTGGTGTAGATGGAGGGTAGCCAGTGGGGTATTGTGCGATAGGAGGTTCCCAACTAAACTAAAGGGGAAATTTTACAGGGTAGCAGTTAGGCCCGCTATGCTATATGGAACAGACTGTTGGGCTATCAAGAAGACACAAGCGCGCAAGATGGAGGTAGCAGAGATGAGGATGCTGAGGTGGATGTGTGGACACACGAGGTTAGATCGGATAAGAACTTCAAATACTAAATATAATTAATGATCATTATATTAAATTAATTTCTAAATGTCAAACAATAGAGCCAAGATATAAAGAAAGGTGATTGCCAGAGTAGAGGAAAACATAATATTCTCTTGTCTGGGCATTAACAGTTTGGCGCATCACAGATTTGGGCATTGTTGCACAAATAAAACTAAATCATAACTTAAGTTTGTTGTAATATAAAATAGTCTTTTAATGTTGATGATCAGAATCTCTAAAGAAAAAAAGAACGAAGATGGACATAACAGAATGCATGATATGATGAAAGTTAATTACATATGTTAACTCAACAATTGAGTTCAAACACATCACATCACATAAAACCTTTTTAACGCCAAGATAAATACTCCAGGGATTAAATAAATAATTTTAAAATGAAAATATCCAAATTAACACAATAATTTGGGCAAATTAACAGAATAAACAAGAAAAGTGAACAGATTAGCAAATTAGAAAGAAGGAAACTTCAATCAAATCAGGACATAAACTTTACCTTCAACGATCGACTATTCTAAAGTAGGTTTTTTTACTTTTAAAAATCAGAAGCTTGGTCTGTTTGGATATCCGCAGATCCGAGTCCAAGGCGATGAACAGAGACCACCGAAATGAACTGGCAATTTCTGAGAGACTAAGACTCGGAACACATTTGAGGGAAGATAATTTGTGTGGGAAACTAATTTTCAGTTTTAAACTTGTCTAAACATAATATGATTTTCACTCTTTTATACTTGTCTAAACATAATATGAACATCAAACTAACAAGAATCATGTCAAGTGTAAATCGGCTCGCCCTTCAAAATTTAGCAAACCTATCTTTATCGTCTACATCTTAATAAACCAAGCATAAATTGCATATATTCCTCTAATTAAGAATCCAATAACCGATCATTAAAGCAAACATGTAATATCAATTCAGGGGCCGCTCAACATCTTGGGGGCCTAAAGCGAAGTCTTCAATTGGGGCTTTCTCGGTAATTTATTGGTATAAATCCTAAATTCATCAGTAAAGATCAAAGGAAATACTTATGAAATTTGCTCTGCGCAAATATAATAACCCTTGATCGGGTATAAGATATTCCCTAGCACAAAAAATACATTTTTAGTAATATTCAGCAATGGATATAATTTCACACTTTGTTCCTGATGATATTTAGCAAAGATAAACCGATGGACAAATCACGGCAACGTGATTTTGAAAAATTAAACAGATTCTTATAAGATAAGAAACTCAAAATTTAACATGTTGTACCTACTGATGATAATTTTTGAATAGAAACACCAAACGGGGAACTAGGGTTAGGGTATTGTTATGAGATAAGAAACCCAATAATGTACATATCATACCTCAAGAGTAGGAACTAGAAAAAACACAAGTGAACCACCTGTAGTTTTGAAGAACGATTGAAACCAAACTTGGACACCAGAGCGAATGAGAGAGACGCAGGGGAGAGGAAAACTGGCAAGTGAGAGGGAAACTTCTATTTTTCTGAGAGAAATTTTGTTGGAGGGGAAAAAATTATATATATATCTTAAATCTCTACAATTGGGAACAGTATTCTTAGACATGTGGTGGCATCTTATTTGTTCCTTTTTTTCCTTATTCCGGTTTTTAGGCCTTTATATAAGATTCTTTTCCAATCAGAACATATTTCTTTGTGTGGTAAAGTGGTTGTGTTTGTGTTTCAGCTTGTCTTTCTCCCGGGTTCGACCCTCTTTTGTCAAACCCTACTTTTTTTTTTACCGCCCCAGGTTTTTTAGTGCTTCACACGTGTCCCTTGTACCTTCAACTGAGGCCAGGTGTCTAATTGCATGGAAAAATGTTTGATTTAGTTATACCAGTGTTTGATTGCATTGTATCTTCTTCCAGTTCTTTTGCTAATCTACTTCTCATCTTCTCAGGTTGGTTAATTTTTCATTTCGTATGGTGCGATTGGGTGTTTGTTGTTTTTAATCTAAAGTTATTCTTGTCGATTTGGGGGTTTTGTGGTTTATTGTGAAGTTATTCTTGTCGATTTGGGGGTTTTGTGGTTTATTGTGCTTAAATTGATGTGCAGGTGTTGGTGTTTCAAGATTTCCGTGTGTGTCTCTTCTTCTCTTATGCAGGTACATTCTTTTCTTTCTTTTAGTATATGTCGTTTCTGTTCTGTTATGTCGTATGCTGAAAGATTAACACCCAATTTAGAGCTTCTGGACATTTATTTTAATTTTAATAATCAACATGAAAACAAAACACATGCTGGGATTATTTTCAGTGTTCAGTTACCAGATTAATTTTAATAATCAACATGAAAAGAAAACACATGCTGAAAGATTAACACCCAATTTAGAGCTTCTGGACATTTATTTTAAGTTCGGTAAAATACGCCTCTGCACAAATACTCTCCTCCCCTGCCTTTTGTTGTCAACTGCGGTCTTGGTTTTAGTGTTGGCAAACGCCGTTGCTGAACGAAAAACACCTTCGCCAACAGAAGAGGCGGTGGTATGGTAGCGCTAGCACAGTCACGGTGGCGGTGGCTTTGACGGTGGTGCCATTTGGTACAGAGAACGCCAAAAGTCGCTATCGAATTGATTTTGAAAACCTTTTAGTTCGGGTTGATTTTCTTCAACTTTTAATGATTTCATCATCGATAATATATTTCCAATCCAATAAAACTTCTAAATTAAGGGGTTTTCGGTGCAAACCAAAAACCACTAACCAAAATGCATATTAGGAGAATTTAACATTCATCTTTTTCATTTACTGTTTTAAGAACTTCACACAAATGCTATTTTTTTCAGGAGGTGAGAGAGTAGCATTAGCATTACTTCACTTGCACTACTTTGTATCTATTGTTTTACTATATTTAAAAGTGCTTTAGGGGTAATGTTAGATTGTTAGATAACATTAGTAATCATAACCTAAATCAAGGTGACTGATTTTTAGTGTCACCTGCCCTAGCCACGAATAATCATGCATTAATGCTTAAAGACCCAAGAAAAAGAGTTTTAGATAAATATGAAAACGTTTTAGCTAGCTATATTATGAAAGTGAAAATAAGTGTATCATTAGGGCAGTATCATGACATTTTTTAAATAAATATGACTGTTAATCTAAAAAATTCTAAAATTTACTTTCAAATAGTAAAATAATATTGTTATTGCATATCTTTTAACGCTATTTATGTATATTATCTTGATGTGTTAGCTTACTCGGTTGGAGTTGGTTAAGAAAATAATGAACGTTATCTAACAAAATAAAGTAACTGGCTGAGAAACTTTTGAAATGCTTTTCATACCTACCCAATAGCAACAACACAGCTTGTACCTGTAAAATCCCCAAAAACATAAAATTTCCATAAATTAAGGGCAAATCAATAGTTTGTCTTTTTTTGGCTGTGTTGTACATGTGTGTTTTCTTTTAGGATTCTTCATCGGGTACCAATTAGTTGTTTAGGTTTGTTGATCGTCATGCATGAAATGTGTGTTTTGTGTTTATATGGTTGTTTATTTGTGATCTGTAAGATTTAAAGTAAATTTAATAGTAGGAAATGGCTGTTAAATTTATGATACTAGGTGTATTTGTTTTCAAATTTTCCTTTTGCGCCGTGATGTTTGTTTTCTTTTTAGCATCCGCGTTTGAAGCGTAGGCGTCGTGCCTCTTCTACTGATGACGTTCCTACATCATCCGACGCCTCTTTCCCAGCGGGAAGTACCACTCACAGGCAAACCGCTTATCGCGCCGCAATCGCGCGTTCTAGGGTTCAGAGAGCAGTTCCTGGCCATTCGAATGTGTTCCAGCCTGTTAGTGTGCAACAATTGGACCGTTCAACACCGGTTGAGTATCTAGATTTGGGGAGTTGTACAGAAGTATGTGAGCATTGTCAAGCATTGTTTTGGTACGATGAAAGGCTGGTTTCGTCTCCAGTGATTTTAGGGCCAAAATACAACAAGTGTTGCAAGGGTGGTAGAGTTGTCCTTCCATACCCAATTCAGCCCCCTGACTTACTAAAGTTGTTGTATGCGGATTCGCACTTCATGTCAAACATTCGTGCTTACAATGCTATGTTCTCCATGACTTCATTTGGCGCGACCATTGATGAAGATATAAACAATGGAGGTGGACCATACGTATTCAAAGTTGCAGGCCAAGTCTCGCATTGGCTTGGTTCTTTATGTCCACCTCCTGGTGATAAACCTCGATTCTTGCAAATGTACATATTCGATAGTGAAAATGAAGTAGAAAATCGTTTGCGGTTCTTTACCAACAATGGAAGCGGGCAGTTGAATCCCGAAGTTGTTAGCGCTTTGAGTCTGATGCTTTCTGATGTTAATGGTTATGTAAAGTTGTTTAAGTCTGCAAGAGAAATCTGTTTGCAGCCCTCTGTCCCAAACTTTGTTATAAAGTTGTTTAGTCGTGTCGGGGATCGTCGCTATGATGCTCCGGCTCCTCATATGCTTGGTGCAATCATACGCGAAGGTAACATGGGTGCTGCAGACTATGATATCGTTGTAAAAAGTAGAGAAAATACGCCACAAAGGGTAAGCAAGTTGCATTCGTCGTACATGCCTTTACAATACCCAATTCTATTTCCAACCGGCGATAAAGGTTGGTCGCCTGAGTTACACATGCTTGATGTAACAACAACGAATGATGATGCTTTTTCTGTCGAAGAACGTAATTTGACTCCGATAATGTATTATAGCTACCAAATTCATGATCGCAGAGACACTTACACACATCTGTTGAGGTCTGGTAGACTTTTTCAGCAGTATTTGGTTGACGCTTACATATGCGTCGAGCACTGTCGCTTGGAATATATAAGGACAAACCAAGATGAGTTTCGTTGTGAGTTTTTAGATGGAGTCCAAGATGCAGTTTCTCGAGGTGACGTTGACGCGCGAAATGTTGGTAAACGTGTTAT
>JARYGA010009240.1:0-26288 GCA_030545235.1 Helianthus tuberosus | reverse complement strand
CTCAGCTGCGATACTACTAATCAGATGGTGTTATTTCTTGTATATTTTTGTAGATACTCTTTTGTTATGTTTATGGTTGGGAGGATGGGTGGTGTATTGGTTTATGATGTTTATGTTTTGGGTTGTGGTAGTTTGGTGGTGTTAGTGTGTTTTTATTAAAAAAATATAAAAACGAGAAAAGAACAAAAAGAAATTTGGGGTTTGAGTGGATAAGCAAGTGTTGATGTTGAGTTGTTTTTTAGCGATAATTTCCTTCCAAAGCCATACATTGGTGTCAATGTTTCCCAAGTGTGGTGATGGGGGAAAGTTTTGATGATTTTGAAAATTTTTAAATCAAGCGAAACATGGTCGAAAGTTGAACACTTTGTACTAACCCCGAGTGACACACCGGCAACCCCCATTTACCCTTTTCTTGGTGAGAGTTGAAGCCACTGCTTAGAATAAATATTTTCTATCTTTGATGAGAATGGCAATGGGTGGGGGTGCATTAGAACTTGTGCTTAAATACGGTTTGAGGCCTTGGTTAAACTTGAATATGGAAAGGATAATGGCATTTAGGTAGCCTCGTCATGGTGTGTGCGAGTGTGGGAATTGGGGGTTGGGCCTCATAAGTTATATATATGAGCTTGGTAGCGAGAGGGGCGGGGGTTTGGACATTTAGTTGCCCATTTGAGCCTAGAGCCGATCAATTGTTAACCCATGCCTAGTTCCCTAAAATTTACCCATATTTAACCCGGTCTTATAAGTGTTAGTAGTTTGTTTTAGTATGTGTTTATTAGTGCAATTAGTTTTAAAAAATGAAAAAAAAAGAAAAGAAATAATTGAATGTATCGTCTTGTATATAATATAGAGGTTTATGTTTATGTTTATGTTTATGTTTATGTCTTTGTTGCTTAGTGTTTAATAAAGAGATCGAGTTAAATCATGCACAACTATACATATATATTCCCATTTCCTTCGCGTATGCCTAGCCATTTATAACCTTCAAGTCCCTTTGATTCGCATTCATGTTTTGGCAATTTTTAGGCGGAGGACCGATTTAGGTACAAGTATATAGTTGTGAAATCACCCATTTGCCTTGTGTGTGTCTAGCTTATATGTGCTAGTTGTTGATTGTTATCAAGCAGAGAGATATAGTGAGGGGTGTGTTGCGCGGGTGTTAGGAAAAGGTTAGTAAAAGGACGACATGTTTTTGTTTGGTTTATGTTTGATCGCTTATGAACTTGAAAATGGTTTTTGATGGGTTGTTTGGGGGCAAGCAACGGTTAAGTGTAGGGATGTGACGGGTGGTCCATGGGACAACCCTTAAGTGTGTTAAAAGATATGTGAATCCCTCATTTGATCATGTAATTGTCTTGAATTAGATAACTACAGTTGCTCGTGTTTCAGGTGTGTCCGTGGCTTAAAAGGAAGGGAAACGCTGCTTTGGATGGAAATGGATTAAAGCGGGTTTTCAAGGAGTTGAATGAAGAACACAAAGGAGAAGCCAGGGCCTTACCGTAACTTACGGTGGCTACCGTAAGTTACGGTAGCCCCTGAACGTCCATTTTCCCAGCGTAAAACAGTAGATTGGGGGCGTAAAGGTTTTCATGCTACCGTAAGCTACGGTAGCTACCGTAGCTTACGGTAGCCTCTGACGGATAATGTGTAACTGCCCAATAAAAAGATGTTTTCAAGTGCCTTTTCACCTATCTGATGATTGGGGATGTTTTGCAGAAGTTCTAGGGCGAATTTTGGCTTGTGCTAGTGTTTGTGAACATTTCTAAACATTTCGATTTGTGTTTTGATTCGTATGAAAATTAAACTTGTTGAAATGATGATTCACCAAGCTATGTGTGGCTAAACTTTCAGTGATCATCTTAGGTTGAAGGTTTCCTCTATGACTCTTATGTTTTTATCCATATTTCTAGAATAATGAACTTGCTATGTTTGTTAGTTTATCATGATGCATGAATGTTTGTTTTTAAATTGTTGATTGATGTTTTGATCATAATCTAAATCATACGTTCTTGGTGTCATTGATAATCAAGATATCACGGGAGGGGTTAGGGTTGGATATTAGTTAATTGGTCATCGGGTAACAACCTCTCATTTTCATAATCAGAGTACTTAGTTCCCTTTTATCACAACAAACAATTATGCATGAGTTATATCTATGTGATTCTTTCTAGTTGGATTTAAGCACAATTCTCAAATGAAACCGGAGACCTAAGATGGTCGCTTTCTCTTAATCTGTTTTAACAACCAATCTTTGATTTGCAATTAGTTTAGTTAAATTTAGTCTTAAAACCAAGCAATCAAACTTCTGAATTTTCATTTATGCAATTTAGTTTAATTTTAGTTAAGTTATAAAGCTGCATAATCAGCAAACATTCCACAGACTCCCTGTGTTCGATACCCACTTACTGCTAGCTATTAGTTGAAATTGGTTTAAATTTGCGTGAGACTACGACAGCACGTCAGTATGCAAATCACGATAAGTCATATTTACACATGAAATTTGTAAAGAAATACAAATTAGAGACACTCAAACACAACAAGGATACCTGGTGGTCCGGCAGCGCTGAAGAGGGGGTTCGGAGAGGTGATGCGGCGTCGTAGAGAAGGTGGTCTGGCGTGGTGTGCGGCATCAGTCTAGGGTTCGGGGGAGGGAGTGGTGTGATTTGGGAGGGATTGAGTGGGATCCCTTCTCTCAGCCTCACACTCATACTGAAACAATCAACAACCAAAAATTTTGTTTCAAAACTTTTTATAAAAGTTTAGTGTTCTCAAACACCCAGTTCATCCCCAGCACACGATTCACACCCAAGCTTACTGTTCTGAAACACCCAATTCATCCCTAACCCAAAATTTAGCTTCAAGACTAAAGAAGAAGAGGAAATTACCTGGTGGTGCGGCGGTGTTGAGGAGGTGGTCAGGCAAGGTGGGGCGGTGAGGAGGCGGCATCAAATCGAGGGTTTGGGGGAGGCAACTGGTGTGTGATTGGGGGGGGGGGATGAAGAAGTGTGTAGCCCGCCAAAGGTTTAGATAACATTTATGTTTTAGTATAAGTTCAACCCACACAGAATCCTTGGGTAATCTTTTGGGCCACTTCTTTCTTCTGGTTTTCTTCTCTTGTGAGTACCAGCTCGTCAGTTAGGGTGTTAGCTAATTCCACAGCATCGTCAATAGTTCGAGGTCTCGCAGCTTTAACGATATTACGGATTTCGCCAATCAATTCCCAAACATAGCGGGAAATAAGCATCGGCTCTGGCGAAGCCTGGGTAGGTACAACTCTAGCATATTCGAAGAATGTTGAAGTATACCCTCGACAATCTACATTCACCATCCGGTGGTTCAAGAATTTATTCGCCATTTGTTCCTTTTCGTAGTCAGGATAGAATTTTATCTCCATTAGGCGCTTAAATTCTTCCCAGCCCATGGCATAGGCTACATCGCTTCCTTTGGCTTGAAGTACCGTATTCCACCATTCTAGCGCCCCTTCTTTGAAAAGATGCGATGCGTACATGACCTTGTCTTCCTCGGCACATTTACTTATTTTAATCACCGCCTCGGTTTTCTCTAACCAACACAGTGCAGCAGTCGCCCCTTCATTGCCTGCAAATTCAGCTGGTTTACAGGCAAGAAACTCCTTGTAAGTGTAACCAGGCGTTGCAGCTTTCATTTTCTTAAGGAGTGGAGCTTGCATCCCATCGTTGTCGTCATTAGTCTGGTTGCCGCCTCCGTGTATACTATTACTGAAATTATCGCCGTGTGTACGCTTGCTAGGAATAATTTGTTGAGGTTAAACTGGATTTCGGGCAGCAGCAAGAATTGCTGGCTATTCCCTGAGCAACGATATTCTCGATATCTTGCCTATTCAGAAATTTGTCTTCATGGTTTTGTTTAGATTGATTAACTTCGTTAACGGGTTCATTACCAGCGTGTTCCATCTGGTAATTAATATATATATATATACACGTGATTAGCAGAAAATGATTAATAATCAAATATAGCAAAACAATCGCACATAATCACACCAACACGTATAGTCAAAATTGTCGATTTCTCAACTTCCATTTTTATATATTTTAATATGCTTCCGTACACACCTGTTATCTTACAAAAGTTTTATTTTTAGTTTATTTCACAGGATTATATTTTACTACTATTATTATACAACCATAACCATGACGTCACACCATCCCGTCAGCTGGCATCTCAGAAGCGATGCTCCCTCTCGTCGTACTTCCAGGATATCTTTCTCTTATATCCCTAATTCGGTTCCTTGCATCAATCAGCTCCTCGCCATACTGGCGGAGTTCAGCCAAGTTCTCGGAGCTCATAGGTGGGTGTAGTGGAGGCTCCGGGTCAAATTGAGGGGAAAAGGTATCAGGGTTATTCAGGAGATTTTGAAACTGCCAGTCAGTGGTCCACCATTCTTCCAGCTCTGCTGGTAGAGGTTGGGAGTGGATAAGGGGGTCTGGAATGGCTAGTTCCAAATTCACTGGAAGTTGGGTTTCGGCAGGATAAGTGAAAAGATTTTCATTGACTGGCCTAAGGATATCATAACTTGCCAGTATACGATCTAGTTCCTCCTGCAGTGGCAATTCCTCTGCTTGCTTAGAACTTTCCCCAATCTCTATTCCTTTCCCTTTATCCAATGGTTCTTCCATTTTGGCAATTTTCCTAGTTGTTGGATTCCTCCTGCGTACACGCCTCCAGCCCACAAATCTTCTTCTTTTCTTTGGCTTTAGTTTCTCCGGAGGTTGAACTTGGAATTCCATGGGTTCCTCAACGTCGGCATAATAACCGGTAAAGTCTTTGGAAACCTCCACATTAACAGAATAGAGATTGAGATTCTGAAGAGCTTCAGACAACTCATTCATGCTGTTTAGCAGATATGAAGAAACACACAAAATTCTAAGTTAAAATTTTGTAAATTGAATTTTCACATAATCACAGAAAGTCAATCAGAAAAATTAAGTATTTATACAAACAGATTGATTAAAATAAAATATTGTGAATTATATATATATATATATATTTATTACAAATTACAACTAAAATTTAAAATATACTAGGGATTGTGCATTCACAATTTATTTTAGTTTACCTTTTCTTACTAAGTTGTTTATTTAATGGGCAAAGTTTCTGGCTTATGGATGATATGGGTGCTAGTACTGGGTCAGGGTGTTGGCAGTTTAACTTAATTTAAAGTTAACATTTACTGCTGTAGTGGCTAACATATAGAGATCTGCCTATTTTTCATCCAGTTCATCTTCCCATGGTGGGTTATTGCCTATTTCCTGAGTTTCCTTATTAACCCTCACTCCTTTCGGTTGTGACTTCTTTATTTTCTCTTGACTTTTTCTAATAATCCAACTTCTTTTATTAGGGGTAAGTGGTTTCTCAAACTGTGCCTTATGAACAAATATTCCTTCCTCAGTATCTGCTGAGTATGAAGTTCCCTTATCTTTTGGTGAACTATCTAATTGATGATAGATGTCCGAAAGTCTTTGCTTACCCATACTATAAACAAATAGTTAAATAACACAAAGGAACACATAATCACAGGATGGAAATCAGGAAAATTAAGTATTTCTAAATACTTAATTGGCTTAAATCAGTGGCTCTGATACCACCTTTTTCTGTCACGGCCCCCGTCCCGGTTTGACCCGGTCTAGGAGCTGCGGGACAGAAACCCGAGGTATTTATTAATTGAGTTGATAGCGGAAGATTTAACAGGATCTTTTTAAAACTTGAAATGCCCGATTATCTTATTTCATAATTCGGGATCAACCCCGTAATTTACAATAGAGGAATTTCACGAGGAAATTCCCTGTTTTACAAAACATGTTTATTTATTTTAACTGAGCCACCACTTCAAGCTTGTTAGTGCTCCGTAGCACGTTTTCCTTGAATCACAGCAGGTCGCCTGAAACATGTTTTAAAAATATTTTATCAGCGGGGAAATACTGGCGAGTCATTCAGTTTACATAAAATGACACATAGTTATAAACTACAGCATAAGAGCGATTACAATGGCTTCTATCTTATTTTTTTATCTAGCACCGTGTCACCTCCCGGTGACGATGGTCATACCACTAATGGGTCCTTTGACCCAAGTAGTGATGATTATCACTGTTAGGATTTATTAGCCCAACCGTGAGAAATTAGTAATGTGCACAATACCCCACTAGCCAGTGATTCAAGATAACCACGACTTAACCCCTGTAATTATAACTTTTGAAAATACTTGGAGTATTGTAAAATGTTATTGATAAAAGAGAATGACTCACATTGTAGATTTACACGGGCAGAGTTTAGTCTACTGATTAGCCTTTTTAACCTAATTCAATAACAATGCACACGAAAACTAGGTTAGTAACTTTAATTCAACTTTTACGACAACTCACGAGATCAAAACCTTCACAATGAATGATAAAGTGCGGTACTTAAACATCCATCGAATTCACGACGAATGACAAAGCATAACCCAAGTTTGAGCAGCACTTAAACATCCATTGGATTGGTTTCTATCGATCGGACATTAAATCGTAGCAGTGATCGAGTTATTACCCTGTTATCGCGGCAGTGTTTCGTGATTATGTGTGTTTTTGGACTGTTTATACGATATCTCAGTGTACAAATTGAGTTTTTACGTCGAACCAACGCCAGAAATGAAGTGCCAAACTCCCCTACTTATACCTGGAAAACGGCGCCCTCGCGTGGCGCGAGGGGTACCACCCTAGCATAGGGTAGCCCCGTGTCTCAGTAGCTTGGGTGAGTTGACGGTTTGTTCAAATTTGATTTCCACGTAAAACTGTGTTGATAATATCAAATAGGAAATACCCCCCCTGAGTTTTAGGGGCCCTGGTCCTGATTCTGATTGTTCTGAAATTTTTAGGGGTTATGCAGGATCACTTGGGGGTCTCAATTAGGGTTTCCTATTGGGTAGAATAAGATAAGAAATGGTAATTTTAATGAGAGTTGTTACAGACAAGTCGAAGTGTCCAACCGTTAAATCAAAGAAATTCTCATGAAGACGGTGCGAACGGATAGAAAAGATTGGTCAAGTAAGTTGGATGATGCATTGTGGGCATATAGGATGGCTTATAAAACTCCAATTGGTACAACTCCTTCCCGGTTGGTGTATGGGAAACGATGTCACTTACCAATGGAGTTAGCTCATCGGGCACATTGGGCAATTAAAATGGTGAACGAGGATTATGATGAAGCGGGTAAGATTCGGAAGTTACAGTTAAGCGGGATAGAGGAGATCTGAGATGAAGCTTATGAGTGTGCAATGGCATAAAAAGATAAGCTCAAAAAGGTTCATGATGCGAAGATTAAGAAGCGAACTTTTAAAGTGGGCCAGAAAGAGTGGTTGTATAACTCGAGATTGAAGTTATTCGCGGGCTAGCTAAAAAGTAAATGGATGGGTCCCTATGTCATCAGGCGAGTGGGTCGATTCGGTGATGTTGATATCCAAGATGTTCAAACCAACAAGCAACAAACGGTAAGCGGGCATCGGCTTAAGCCGTATTTGGAAGGCAATGACATCAACTATCTCGAGCTTGACAAGGTGGGCTACATCCTACGCCCGGTCAATGAGGAACAAACATGAGAGGCCCAGGTTTGGTAGTGTAAATATGTAGTTTAGTTTAGTTTAGTTTGTTTTGTTTTGTGTAGTATAATTACCGTATTCGCGTAAACTTGTGTTCGAGACAAGTGTGAGGACGTTCGTACGAATTTCTCTAACATAGTGTTGAGGACAACACGGGTTTTTCATAGGGGGTAGGGTAATTTCCATTATTTCCATGTTTTTTCGAAAAATACAAAAACCATAAAAATTATAAAATTTAAATTTAAATATATATATACTAGTAGAAAACCCGCGCTTTGCTGCGGCGGCGATAATTCACAATGCGATGCTCGTGTTTTGTAGTTCAACAATCATCTCGTGATATATTGTATACTACAACTATTATTTTCTTATTCGTAGAAACAATTTAACAAAGGAGAGATGTTCTAAAGCCATAGAAACAACTTACATAAAGACCTGTTAAAAAGGATATGTTCTAAAGTATAAGTATTACAATTGATTAAAGGGGATAACACTTTATCCAAACACCTATGAATAAGTTAATTTCAGCTATATTTTATCTTTAAAGGATAAACCAATGTAACAATAATGAATCTACATGGGGTGGCTCGCGGTTAGGGCTGTTAAGAAAGCTCGTGGCACAGAGCTTGCTCGAATCTCGCTCGGATTTAGCTCGGAAAAAAGCTCGCTCGATATACCTCGGTTTAAAAGTACCTCGGTTTAAAAGTGACTGAGCCGGCTCGGCTGGGTTAGAAAGTGAGTCTAGCTCAGCTAGGCTCGTAACGAGCCATATTGGCTCGGTTTGGCTCGCTTTTTAGCTCGGCTCGGCTTAGCTCGGATCATTTTACTTATAATATATTTTATTTGTATATACATTATAATATATTACAAAAAACTAATTATTATTTACATGTATTTAGGTTTGTAATTTGATATCTATGGCTTATTTGAAGGTTGATTACCATGGTAATGAACTAATTATTATTATGTCGAAGTTTAAAACTTATTTTGTGTTGTTTAACTTGGTTTTGGCTTGTGTTGTATTAGGTCAAACTTATTTTGGATATGTTCTTTTAAAGTATTGAATAATATTTTAGACTGCTTAATCTTTAGAGCTATGTGCTAATTTTTATTTTTAAAATCGAGCCAAAGCAAGACGAGCCGAGCCAGCTCAGTTTAAAACCAAGCCGAGCCCAAGCTTTGATTTTTAGCTCGGTTTCAAATCCGAGCCAAGCCAAACCAGCTCAGTTTTATTGTCCGGTCATTATTGCTTTAACCATGTATTTGTATGAAAATTATTATTATTTTATCGTCTGGATATATTGCTTATATAATTTGGGTCTAATGTTTTATTTATGGACAAAATGGTGATAACATAAAACTTAGTAGAAAGCCTATATTAAATAATATGATCTCTAATAATAATAATAATAATAATGTTTTTGTTATACCTATTTTTGCTCTCATAGTTTGCTAATATTTAGTTTATCACTCAATTTTTATAAAGTGGTTAAAATAACATAAGTTTAAATATAATTTGACAAAATAACTGTCTCTTTATCAATTTGGTAAATCAAATTTGCGAAATACGTTTTAATATGAAATCAAAATGGATAATATAATATATTGAGTTATAGTAATTAGAGTAAACTGCAATTTTACCCCCTGAGGTTAGGGGTGATTGGCACTCTTACCCCCCCTAACGAAATAATTGCAATTTTACCCCCCACTGTTGACTTATGTCGCGATTTTACCCCCCGACTTCAATTTTGTTGACTGGTTTGTTGACTTGGGGGTGAAATGACTATTTTACCCTTTTATAGTTTTATTTTACCCCCCAACGTTTGCTGTTATGTCGCATGTTTACCCCATTCCACCACTGCCACCGCCATTCACCACCACAACCACCACTGCCACCTCCAGCCACCACCCTCAACCACCACTGCCACCGCCATTCACCACCACAACCACCACTGCCACCGCCATTCACCACCACAACCACCACTGCCATCTTCTTCCTCCCCTCTCTCTCTCTCTAAAAAAACCCACCACCCGCCTTCATCTTCAACAATCACCACCGTCATCTCCACACCCCAGCCCCCAATCATCCACATACATACAGCCAAACCACAACGATCACTACCACCCCTACACCACCCTTCAATCAACACCTGCAACTAGTGATTCATCTCAATTTTGTATTTCGAGCTGTAACTCTCCAAAACTTTGATGGATAAAACTTGCATATAGCTAATCTGAAATTTAAATTCCAAACTAATCACAAGAAAAAGAAAATAACATATCTGTCTTTGTGCAATTCTATAAAATAACGAAAGAATATAACCATGATTTTGATCCTAGGAAACATCAGGAACGAGTTTCTGTTCTGAGACTTGGTACTATAAAAGCTCAAGACATAACAAATAGCCACCAGGGTCACGATCATCCAAGACAACAACAAGAAAACTGATGAATTCAATGACAAATATTAAGGTAATTGTATGACCTAAAACTCTAATTAAACAAACTTTCCTTCCATAAGTTCTACATTGTGTGCAGAACAAACACATACACAAACAATTATGTCCATGGATACAACCATAAACCCAACCCTCTACTCTCTGTCTCACATGACAAAAATAAATTCAGCAAACACTTGTCAGGTAGGTATATGACATTCGAATAAAAAACCTTAAATCTTCTGTTTCAGTGTAACCTCAATTATCCCAATTCGAGAATTAGGTCTGTAATGTTCATCTGTGTCCACCTCCTCAATTTCCTAGATAATTCAAATTCCAAAATAAGACCGATCAATGTCTACTAGTACTAAACAAGAAAAGGTTCAACGATTGTATATTTCTATTTTAACCAAAAAAAATGAATAAGCATGATACATTGTAGCATTAAACTTACCTGAACAATATCTTCGCCCTTGATAACGCGTCCAAAGACATTAAGTTTTGCATTTAGATATGGAATTGGAGCAGTTGTAATGGATAAAAAGCCATTCAGATATACTAGAAAATACAGATGGTTGTGGTGGTGGTTGTGTGGCGGCCATTGAACCTCCTCTGTCTCTGGCGACCATTGAACCTCTCCGGCGACCATTGAACCTCCTCTGTCTCCTTCCGGATGGTTGTGGTGGTGGTTGTGTGGCGGCGGCAGTTGCGGTGGTTGTGGTGGTGAATGGCGGCGGCAATGGCGGTGGTTGTGGTGGTGAATGGCGGTGGCATTGAACCTCCTCTGTCTCCTTGAAGAAGAACTATGTATATTATATATATATAATAACAATTAATAATAATAATAATAAATATAGGGTAAGATTACCAAAATACCCTCCCAAGTCAACAGACCAATCAACAAAACTAAAGCCAGGGGGTAATGTTGCAACATAACAGCAAACAGTGGAGGGTAAAATTGCAATTATTTCGTTAGGGGGGGGGGGGGGGGTAAGAGTGCCAATCACCCCTAACCTCAAGGGTAAAATTGCAGTTTACTCTAGTAATTACCAAAATACAAACTCAAACTTAGTATACAACAAAACCATGGTTTAAATTAAAACTGTTGAAAATATCAGTTCAATTTAATGGTAAACTTCTATCTTATTAGTTTTGTATACTTCGTGTGTTAAGAATTCTATTTACAAATTAAATATTGCATATTGATCAAGGAGTCAAGTTAATCTTTGGAGGATTAAATTCATCACTTCATAAATTAGCGATTAGTTCGTTTCACTTTGTTGTTCTCTTCTCTCGTTTATGAGATAGTCAGATAGGTCGCTGTCTTGACAAAAATCATATTCTCATCAAAACCACAAACCACTTTTGTGAATTTCTTTTCCCTAAAACATTAACCACCATCGAACAGAAAGGTGCGCCACCAACGGTGTTTGTTTTTTCCGGCGACGTGGCTAATGTTATGACACCATAAAAGTCGCATGTTGCATGCGATGCTGCCGGAGCACACCCTGCCAAGTTCACATGCACATTCTAAACAAAGTTCAAAAACTCTTCCGTCCAGTGGTGACCTCCGACGGAAAGGGATTCATTGGTTCGTCCGATTACCGGTAAGGGATTCATTGGACTCCGGTAACCTCCAATATTTTACGACAACCGAGATCACCAGTGTGTAAACAGATCACTGAACAGTACACAGTACCTCACACAATGGTTCCGGCCCAGAAAATATGCGCCTTCTTCACATCGTCGGAGGTAACTTCCGAGCAGCCTTGGTGGTGAGTTGCTTGCCCGGAGACTTTCTTCAGGTGGACATTCTGGTGATTTGCTTGGTGCAAGCCATTTGGGAGTAATCGAACTGATAGATGGGGAATTAAGAGTAAAAGTGTTCTTAACTTATATGGGTGGATTGTGACTGTCAATTTGAAGCCTAATTATAGGGGAAAGGGGAGATGAGCGGGAAGCTTTGAAAATTTTGAAGGTTTTTGGGGTGCTCAAGCTCATCTGAGGCGTTGGATTAGATCTTAATCGGAAGGTTGTTATATGTTGCAACTACATGTAGGGGTGTTCAAAATCATCCGAATCCGATTATCCGAATCCGAATTATCCGAAAATTCGGATATCCGAATTTTCGGATATCCGAAATTCGGATAATCCGAATTTTCGGATTCGGATTCGGATAGTGATTTCTGAAATTTTCGGATATTTCGGATATCCGATATCCGAATTTTTTTAATATGCGTGTATATAAATAGTACCATTATAGAAAAAACCTAACCCTAAATCACTTTTTTTCTCCTCAGCCGCTCTCATTCACACTCACCCTAGCCCCCAAGAACTCAAATCCAGATCTAAACAAGATACGCTTACGAATAATCAAAACTCAAATCGAAGATTCCAGGTTTGTTTTCATACGATTCATCTGTATCTATATCATAGATTTCGTTCGATTCATACGATTTTTTCATACGATCCAAGGTTTGTTTCTGATTCATACGATTCAGCATCTGTATCATAGATTTCGATTTGTTTCATACGATTTTTTTACTTTATTTCGATTTGTTGCAGGGTGTATTGTTCATACGATCGGTATCATAGATTTGTTCATAACGTCAGTTATTTAAACAAGTTTGGTACAGTTATTGTAGTTCGGTCGGATTCGGTCCTATCTTTCATAGATTCGTTGTATTCTAGATCTAGATATTGATTTGTTACAGGTTGTATTTTGATACGATCAGTGAATATAAAACATATTCTCTCTTCCTGTGAAGATGATTTTCTGGATTTAAGTGTTATTTTTGGATTAGAAGTGCATATAAAACAAAGGATTCGTTTTTAGTTTGTAAAATCATCTTCACAAGTTGAATTTTAAAACTGCTGAAGACTGACCTTTGTTTGTTTAAGGCTGAAGACTTTAAAACTGCAACATTGTATAAACTGGTTGTTTAAAAAAGTTCATGAAAACCATTGTAGTGAATTATCATCAATGGTTGTTTGAAAAAGTTTACAAGTTCATACATTATTGTATTACAGTATGTGGTACATTTATGTTGAGTATTTTAAGAGCTTTATGTTTATAGCCCAAGTTTGCCATCTAAGAAATTAAAAACCAGTTTCACTCTAAGAAATAATAAGCTCTTTCATTATGTTCTTGCGCAGGTTTCATATGGTGCCTTCAAAGTTGGAATGATGGATTGGAGTCTGATGCTCGGATTTGGAAGTTTATGTTTTTATTTCGACTTTTAAGACAATGTATTGCGTTATTTTGGATATGTTATGTGATTTAGAACAATGGATTGTGTTGGTTTGTTTTTTTAACATCAGATCTTTTATTTGTTGTTTGGTTTGTTGAAACTTCTATTTTGAAATTTATTTTTTTAGAATTTCGGATATCCGTTTCATTATCCGAATCCGTATCCGAAATTTCGGATATCCGAAAGTCGGATATCCGAAATTTCGGATACGGATTCGGATAGTGAAATCTACTATCCGAAATGTTCGGATATCCGACTTTCGGATATCCGAAATTTCGGATATCCGGTTTTGAACACCCCTAACTACATGGATTGATATCCATGTTTTTATGTTCTGACCAATCAGATAACACTACTTTGAAGAGAAGAAGACAAAACATATATGAGATAATGTTTGTGATGTTGTACATTGAGCTTATTGAGTTGTAAAATTCTTAAATTTTCAACATCTTTAACATTCTCTCTCCAATATCTATTATAATATAGTAAAGATATATATATATATCCAACACAAGTTTTTTGGCGAACTGTAGACTCCCAGGTCGTACCGTAAGTTACGGTAGGTACCGTAATTTACGGTAGCCTGGATTTAAAAAACCACTTACACTTGAAAGCTACTGGATTACGGTAGGATTTTTTTTTCCAGGAGCTACCCTAAGCTACGGTAGCTACCGTAACTCTTACGGTAACCTCTGGCAGATTGAAAGTCGCTACGAGTCACGGGTTAACATAAAAAAAATATCCAAAGGTCACGTGAAGTTAACCCTAGCCTCACGAATTTCTGCATAATCTCTCACCACAACTATCATCTATCACTTTCCTTCATCCCCACCAAATCATTCAAGAAACCCCATTTCTCCATAACCTTCAAACCTTCATATCTCTCTCAATTCTTGACCAAATCAAGTGATTTTTGGGTCTAACTTAACTAGAATTTCACAAGCTATCTGATTTTGGGTAGATATTTGGAAGAAAAGTTCGTTTTCTTGGCCGATTTTAAAGCCCTAGGGTCTGAAATGTTTGGGGTTTTTGAAGGTTTCTTGTTTCTTTGGGTTTCTTTGTGTCTTTTGCATCTACTAACTCAAGGTATGTGATTTCCCACTATTTTTGTTGGTGCATTATACATTGAAGGTTATTGATGTTACTTGTTTTTTACACACTTGCTTGAATATGTTGGATGTTATGAATATTGGTTGTTTGTTAGGGATATGGGTGTAGATGTAGATGATGTTTGAGTTAAAAATTTTGGGAAATCTCTATATAGTGTAGACATCATGCCCAACTTTTGTTTTAAAAGATAAAATTTTGTGTCTTACATCTACATCCATAGTTTCAAGAAAGTGTAGGGATGTTTGGATGAAAGGAAAATTGATTTTGTTTGTTTGTTTGTTTGTGTGTTGTGGTTATGATTTGCAGGAGAATGGGTCGAAAAGGAAAAGAACATGTTGGATCATCTAGCAATCCAGAGGAGAATCCGCAGCAGAAACGATGGTTATATCTTGCGGATGATAGTGATGAAGAAGAAGAGCAACAATTGGATCCGGCGGATAAGCCAGTATGGGAGGCGGGTCCATTGGATGACCAGCCAATAGAGTGGCAACCAACTTTGTTTAATGACCGCATGAACCGGTTGAAAGATAAAGCGGCGGCATTTATTTGTGAGAAAGAAGTGAAGGAAGTGGAGTTTGGTCCCTTTAATGTATATGCTCGATTTCGAGCATTGGTTTGGGAAGCGGCGTTGAATTGCTATGATTGGGATAACAAGAATTTGTTTAAAGATGAAATCCAAGAGTGGATGACCACTCTCACATGTCCCAAGTATAACAAACCACAACAAATGAAACTAATCGACACAGTGAACGGTATAGACATTGAGATGTATTTTGACACTTTGAGGAAGTTGGCAAAGTTTGACAGTTTGCCCGCAAGAGACTATATGTTCCCAAGTCTCGACGATTTGTTTCATAAGTCGGAAGCTCACCCACGATGGAATGATACGTTGGAAGCTTTATTTCTACCGGGTACTTATCATGGCACACTCTATAGGAAAAATTTGACGACTGAAGCCAAGTTGTTGCTCATGATTTGTATTTACAATGTGATTCCGAGGAGGGGGGATGCCCGTTCTTCATTCTTTGCCTCAAGGGTCACCCCATTTTCCATTCCGGTTCTTGGTAATTAATAATGTGTGGATATGTCGGAACAAGGTTGGAAGGAGTATTATTCCTTATTGTCGAATAATCACGGCATTGATCAAGATGTATAAAGCTATTGGGGTGGAGGATAAGGGTGCTTTGAAAAGACATAAGTAGTTTGATATTCGAAGGATGGGAACGGGGTGGACTTATGATGAATCTGAGAGATATCATAAGTTGAAATCTGAAGGTCAACGTTGGCGTGCGTTGAAGGTGGAGGCAAGAGCGTTGCAGCCGGGCGAGGTGGATGAGCCTGAGACTGATGAGGAGCCCCGAAGTGCGGATGATGATTATGCCGATGAGTCGAATATGGAACACATGGATGTGGACCAAGGGGGTTCGAGTAGGAGTAATGTGCATGGAGGGGGATTCTTTGATTATGCAGAGCGTTATTATAAGCCAAATTGGGCTTATCAAGGAACAATGCAAGAGGTTATTGAAAATCAGTGTCCGCCATCGTCCATATTCGACACTTGGTTCGGGTCCGAGCGGACATTTTTTGATCATAAAACTTGGATGGGAGCAAGCATGGAGCGGGCTTTGAAGCATAATTTTGATCGACAAGAATCATGGAATCGCAATCATGCCAATGCTTTCGAATAAGAAATGAATAATAGGTATCTTGATGATCAGAATCGATGCATGCATGATGATTGGCATGCGGGCCGTCCGGTAGTTGTGGACCCACCACCGGTGGATTACTCGACATTGCCACCTTACGATGGTAGCGTTTCATACCCAACACCGCCGATACATCACTCGCAGTGGGTGGACCCCTGAGAGGACTAGCAGCATGACGCCACGTAGCAAGGAGGAAGCGGTAGCGGGAGCGGCTCATTTGCTTTTGGAGAATTCTCGGAGATGATGACATCTATCTTCGGGCCTCCTCAGCTGCGATACTACTAATCAGGTGGTGTTCTTTCTTGTATATTTTTGTAGATACTCTTTTGTTATGTTTATGGTTGGGAGGATGGGTGGTGTATTGGTTTATGATGTTTATGTTTTGGGTTGTGGTAGTTTGGTGGTGTTAGTGTGTTTTTATTAAAAAAATATAAAAACGAGAAAAGAACAAAAAGAAATTTGGGGTTTGAGTGGATAAGCAAGTGTTGATGTTGAGTTGTTTTTTAGCGATAATTTCCTTCCAAAGCCATACATTGGGGTCAATGTTTCCCAAGTGTGGTGATGGGGGAAAGTTTTGATGATTTTGAAAATTTTTAAATCAAGCGAAACATGGTCGAAAGTTGAACACTTTGTACTAACCCCGAGTGACACACCGGCAACCCCCATTTACCCTTTTCTTGGTGAGAGTTGAAGCCACTGCTTAGAATAAATATTTTCTATCTTTGATGAGAATGGCAATGGGTGGGGGTGCATTAGAACTTGTGCTTAAATACGGTTTGAGGCCTTGGTTAAACTTGAATATGGAAAGGATAAGGGCATTTAGGTAGCCTCGTCATGGTGTGTGCGGGTGTGGGAATTGGGGGTTGGGCCTCATAAGTTATATATATGAGCTTGGTAGCGAGAGGGGCGGGGGTTTGGACATTTAGTTGCCCATTTGAGCCTAGAGCCGATCAATTGTTAACCCATGCCTAGTTCCCTAAAATTTACCCATATTTAACCCGGTCTTATAAGTGTTAGTAGTTTGTTTTAGTATGTGTTTATTAGTGCATTTAGTTTTAAAAAATGAAAAAAAAAAGAAAAGAAATAAATGAATGTATCGTCTTGTATATAATATAGAGGTTTATGTTTATGTTTATGTCTTTGTTGCTTAGTGTTTAATAAAGAGATCGAGTTAAATCATGCACAACTATACATATATATCCCCATTTCCTTCGCGTATGCCTAGCCATGTTATAACCTTCAAGTCCCTTTGATTCGCATTCATGTTTTGGCAATTTTTAGGCGGAGGACCGATTTAGGTACAAGTATATAGTTGTGAAATCACCCATTTGCCTTGTGTGTGTCTAGCTTATATGTGCTAGTTGTTGATTATTATCGAGAAGAGAGATATAGTGAGGGGTGTGTTGCGCGGGTGTTAGGAAAAGGTTAGTAAAAGGACGACATGTTTTTGTTTGGTTTATGTTTGATCGCTTGTGAACTTGAAAATGGTTTTTGATGGGTTGCTTGGGGGCAAGCAACGGTTAAGTGTGGGGATGTGACGGGTGGTCCATGGGACAACCCTTAAGTGTGTTAAAAGATATGTGAATCCCTCATTTGATCATGTAATTGTCTTGAATTAGATAACTACAGTTGCTCGTGTTTCAGATGTGTCCGTGGCTTAAAAGGAAGGGAAACGCGGCTTTGGATGGAAATGGATTAAAGCGGGTTTTCAAGGAGTTGAATGAAGAACACAAAGGAGAAGCCAGGGCCCTACCGTAACTTACGGTGGCTACCGTAAGTTACGGTAGCCCCTGAACGTCCATTTTCCAAGCGTAAAACAGTAGATTGGGGGCGTAAAGGTTTTCATGCTACCGTAAGCTACGGTAGCTACCGTAGCTTACGGTAGCCTCTGACTGATAATGTGTAACTGCCCAATAAAAAGATGTTTTCAAGTGCCTTTTCACCTATCTGATGATTGGGGATGTTTTGCAGAAGTTCTAGGGTGAATTTTGGCTTGTGCTAGTGTTTGTGAACATTTCTAAACATTTCGATTTGTGTTTTGATTCGTATGAAAATTAAACTTGTTGAAATGATGATTCACCAAGCTATGTGTGGCTAAACTTTCAGTGATCATCTTAGGTTGAAGGTTTCCTCTATGAATCTTATGTTTTTATCCCTATTTCTAGAATAATGAACTTGCTATGTTTGTTAGTTTATCATGATGCATGAATGTTTGTTTTTAAATTGTTGATTGATGTTTTGATCATAATCTAAATCATACGTTCTTGGTGTCATTGATAATCAAGATATCATGGGAGGGGTTAGGGTTGGATATTAGTTAATTGGTCATCGGGTAACAACCTCTCATTTTCATAATCAGAGTACTTAGTTCCCTTTTATCACAACAAACAATTATGCATGAGTCATGTCTATGTGATTCTTTCTAGTTGGATTTAAGCACAATTCTCAAATGAAACCAGAGACCTAAGATGGTCGCTTTCTCTTAATCTGTTTTAACAACCAATCTTTGATTTGCAATTAGTTTAGTTAAATTTAGTCTTAAAACCAAGCAATCATACTTCTGAATTTTCATTTATGCAATTTAGTTTAATTTTAGTTAAGTTATAAAGCTGCATAATCAGCAAACATTCCACAGACTCCCTGTGTTCGATACCCACTTACTGCTAGCTATTAGTTGAAATTGGTTTAAATTTGCATGAGACTACGATAGCACGTCAGCATGCAAATCACGATAAGTCATATTTACACATGAAATTTGTAAAGAAATACAAATTAGAGACACTCAAACACAACAAGGATACCTGGTGGTCCGGCAGCGCTGAAGAGGGGGTTCGGAGAGGTGATGCGGCGTCGTAGAGAAGGTGGTCTGGCGTGGTGTGCGGCATCAGTCTAGGGTTTGGGGGAGGGAGTGGTGTGATTTGGGAGGGATTGAGTGGGATCCCTTCTCTCAGCCTCACACTCATACTAAACAATCAACAACCCAAAATTTTGTTTCAAAACTTTTTATAAAAGTTTAGTGTTCTCAAACACCCAGTTCATCCCCAGCACACGATTCACACCCAAGCTTACTGTTCTGAAACACCCAATTCATCCCTAACCCACAATTTAGCTTCAAGACTAAAGAAGAAGAGGAAATTACCTGGTGGTGCAGCGGTGTTGAGGAGGTGGTCAGGCAAGGTGGGGCGGTGAGGAGGCGGCATCAAATCGAGGGTTTGGGGGAGGCAACTGGTGTGTGATTGGGGGGGGGGGATGAAGAAGTGTGTAGCCCGCCAAAGGTTTAGATAACATTTATGTTTTAGTATAAGTTCAACTGTCGGATTGTGTCTTGATCGAACAGCCAATAATCTGTTTTAAAGATTAGATACGGATAGAACCTTTAGTGGCGACATTTCTGAAGTCGCCGCTAAAAGTGTCGTCGCTAAAGCTGTTATTTCTTGTAGTGTTGAAAAGGGAAATATGTAGGATAAACGTTTCAAATTTTTAGTGGCATACATAAAGTACAACTAAAAATCTACACTAGTGGCATAAAACCTAAATACCACTAAAACTATGCTTTAACTATCTATGGCATACCGAAAGTGCCATTAAAAAGCTAAACTAGTGGCACAAAATCTAAATGCCATTGAAAGTGTGTGCCAATGTATGGCATTTTTTTTGTAGTGATCAGTTGCAGCTTCCGTAGCTTGTGAGCTACTTGGTTGCTCCCTTTGCTGAGAAGCGTTGGGATCTTTGTCTTTATCCAAGTCGTCTTGAATCTTTTTCAGCTCATCCAGTTTGCACTTGGCTTGAACTTGCAGAGACGTATTCTCCCCCTAAGCAGCAAATTGCTCGACAAGCTCAACGACAATTCTGCGAATCCGTTCAGTTGAAGCAAAAACAGTTTCATGTCGCGAGGTGTACGCCAAATCCCTCTTGATCAGAGTACCTGATTGGATGGCCTATCTTTGGTACTGAAAAGCTAAACCTTTAATCTTCTCTTCATGTTCAACACTTTTCTTTTTCTGCTCATCCAATTCTTTCTATTGCTTCCTGTTCACTTCTAGAATTTCATTGATAACCTTTGTCTGTCTTTGCATTGCCTGATGAGCTTCTTCCAACTTTCCCCACACATAAACTTGGAAAGATGGCTTATCACCCCTAACCGAAGTTTCTTAAGGTTGTGGGACTGTAGTACAAACTAGAGGCCTTGGAGCTACAGGACGACAAGGTCTTGGATCAGATGCAACCTTTGAACAGAATTTTCTAGACGAATTTGGTGAATATGTAAGCATAATAGGTGTCTTCAATCGCGGAATGTCAGGACGAACACCATGAGGACGAACAAAACTCGATGAAGTACCTGGAGGCAGTGTAGTGAAAGCTGGAGGCACAGTAGAAGAACTCAATCCCACGGACATAGCAAACAAATTGCATGAACCCGCGAGTGATGGAAATGTTGAAAATAATGGTGCAGTTGAAACTCCAGACGGAAATACTAGAATACTTGAGCCAAAAGAAGAAAATCCAGTAACAGATACAGCAACAGATGCTGCAGCAGAAGAACTTGGAGCTGAAACTGGTACCAAAGAGAGGGAAACAAGAATATCACAAGAAGAAACTATAGGAGCTAAAGCTTCAACAGCTGCAATAGCTACCAACCCTGAGCTCGTTTGAGCTAAACTAGAACTTTCTCCCAATCGTCTTCTTTTGTACGTGATAATGGTAGAAGCCGAAGCACCACTCGGCCTATCATCAGAGTCGCCACCATCATCATCAGAAAGGGAAGATTTTCCAGATCAGAAGGCTTTTCATTCCAGAGAGACAGATGAGAGGCCCTCTCGGAAGAGGGACCCAAAGAATCGACGTTGTCTCTAAAAGCCTGAAGCTTTTGTTGTCCTCTGTTAGAAAGTTTCCCCACAATGGGCATATGATCAATCGGTTCTTCAATAACCGCCGGCTGTTGTTGATGATCAACCTGAGTTTGAACAACTGTCGGCTGTTGAAGGATAACATTCGCTGCAATCCGTCATTAATTGGAAGATCCAGAACAATATGTCGGAAAATGATCATTAGAAAACGAGGATATAACATCAAAAGACGTGGATCACCAACTACATAATCAAGCTGGGTTTTAAGAGCCTGAAGAATCATGCGAGCAAAATTGTAAGGTTGATCATATGCCCATTGTGGTAGAACCTGCTGTAGTAGTTGCTGATCCAGTCATGGAACAAATACAGGATGTTCTGCCACAATGGGCATATACAGCCGGCGGTTATTGAAGAACCGATTGATCATATGCCCATTGATCATAGCCGATAGCTGATTATGAATCATGCCATCGAATCCAACTTTTCTCGGAGCTAGGCATTGCATGATAATGTGAAAGAAAAATATCCATTTTTCACGAAGCATGCCTTTATGATACTGTCTGGACGGCAGATTGCCAGAATATCTAAATCGAAGAATAAAGCGATCTCTAATCTCAGCTACATAACATACCTCTCCCACATCGAGATCTCCTAAATGCAAGGTAGCACAAATGATTTCTTCAGTGATAACCAACTGTCGACCGTTGACTATTGCTTCGATCATAATTCCATTCACACGTGCGGTTATCCAAAAATCTTTCATATAAGTATCCAGGATAGGTATCTCAGTTGAAATAGCATAAACGATTCAAGATCTTCTAAGAAATCGAATAATCTGCTGATAATCATCAATTCCGCGCAGATTCTGATCATGAATAGCAACTTGATTGTGTTTCGGAATGAACACACGTTCCGGCACTTGTTGTTGGTTTAGCAGCGGTTGGTTTGGATGTTCGGCCATTTCTAAAACAAACTAAACACCACAAATAAGTCTTAATGATATATGATAATCTTAACAGTCTACAAAGAATAAACACTTAGTAAAAATTTGCAGGCAATCTATCATCTCAATTACATCTCATTTACTGACTAAGTTTAGAACTTTAGTTAAGAAATAACAGGTTCCAAAGACAATTTAAAGATGGACAATCGAAATTTTAATGACAAACAATTAAATTCGGACATACATGAAAATCCTTAAATTCGAACAAAACTTTTAAATAAGTTTTAAACTTCATCAAATTCAGACAAAGTGAGATGTCCTTAAACAATTCGAACAAAACAGTTTCCAAACAAGAATAAGTCCGGGCAAGATATAAGCTAACAACAAATCCGGACATAATACCAAATTCCTACATAACTGTTACTAAAACAGTATGTTCGGACAGTTATTATGTAAATCCGGACAGAGTTTGATAAACACAAAGTTTATCAACCCTTGAATCAAACATTTATCCAAATAACT
Organism: Helianthus tuberosus; assembly: GCA_030545235.1. Taxonomy (NCBI): domain Eukaryota; kingdom Viridiplantae; phylum Streptophyta; class Magnoliopsida; order Asterales; family Asteraceae; genus Helianthus; species Helianthus tuberosus. Next base: position 3,862 of record JARYGA010009240.1, on the reverse strand, counting down.
TCATTTAATCCAAGTTTATACCCGTCCGTACTATGGAGGGATAAACTTAAAATCTCATAAATCCGGACAAACATTTGATCCATATTTTTCACATCATCAACTATCATCTTCTAAAAACCAACCAAAAACCCCGCCAAGAATCACCAATAAAAACCCATTTAAAAATTTCAATCAAACAAACACTTTTAACAAGCAAAATCATTCATTTTTCGAACAATGACAAGCACAAATACAATCAATCAAGCTATCATTATCCCAAAATCACCAAGAATAAAAAAACCCATCAGGAACACTAAGTTCTTCAAGTTTAATCAAAACCCCCCCAATTATGCTAACACCCAAAACCCTAATCCAAAATCAAAATCAAGTATCAATCAAACCAACATATCATTCTACATTCAAACATCAATCATTAAAACAAGAAACTTTCAAATCATTCAAACATTAAGAACACCAAGTTCAAATTACAAGCCCTAGATAAGAAAGATAAACCCTTAATTGAAGAATATAAGGAGGAAGAAGTGTAATAAACATACCTGATACTGATACAACTCTTGAAATCAAACACAATGAATACAAAAATTATAGAAATTTTGGAACAAGAGGGTGTGTCGCCGTGGGTGTAATCGAAGAACTGGGGTTTTAGAAAGTTGTAAAAATAACAATGTCGGAGATGTTTATATGAATAATCAAATACGGACAATTGATTGAGTAAGGGCTTGTTTGGCTATGTTTATTTAACTTAAAAGGACTTTTTGCTAAAAGACTTATGACTTTTTAAAAAAAGAGTTTTTAAAAAAGTGTTTGGATTAGCTTATTAGGTGGGAAAATGTCACACCCCGACCACGTATAACATACAAAATGTGGCGGAAACATCGGGGAGTGTTGTAACAGAATTAATTGTTTCATAACCATGGCATTCAAAGTTGTATTTTATTTATTAAACAAGAGTGTTACATTGTCTTGAACAGTAAACAAAAGAGTTTATAACATAATTAAACAAGTCTATCTCCATTTTTAGTCTCTAAGGCACAGGTCCGCCCTAGAATCATGATCGACATCCTACGGAAAAGCTCCTGAAAACACATGTGAAAATAGGTACGTCAGCATAAAAATGCCTGTGAGATACATAGGTTTTGTGAAAATAGGATTCATGACTTGTGTTTAAGAAAATGTTTAGTCATGAACCTTGTAATTTGCTTTATCTTGTAAATCATTTGAAAAATGATAAAATCAGTTGATATGTATAAGTAAATGTAAGGTTAAATTAATAACCATGTAAAATGAGTTGTATAAGATAAACTGTTTATGTAAAACAATGTCTTGTGAAAAGTATGTTATTTGTATAAAATGTAATATGTCTATACTGAAATGATTTAATTAACGTTGCGCTATGTAATATTATACAAACACTTATATATAGGAAGTACCAGCGGCGTATCCACCATGTTTGTATCATATTACACACGCCTCGTTACTCAAATCACTTACCCAAACAACCACCAATGTAACTTGTTCATGTACAAACCAATTGTCAAGTGTTATTGTGTAAACCATATCAAAATGTCTATGTCCAATGTAAACCACCAAATGTGTATATCAATGTCAAAATGTTTATGTTCAATGTAGATCATGTAATGTGTAACCAGAAATGTCATGTATGGTAAGTGAAATGTATCAAACTAAACCATATGTAAAATGCACAATAACAAGGTATTGAAGTAAAACATAGTTTAAATCAAAGTTATGTTTTGTGTAACAAATGCATGCTGTACTGATACAAACATCTATGCGGTATTGTGAAAATGCATACATCCAAGCCTTGAGACTGTGGCGATAAACCCTTAAACAAATTAAAGGTTTATCTAAGTTATGTATATCGAATTCGGTCATTCCTTTCATCCCCATACCCAGGATGTCCGGAACGGGAGTTGTCAATTCCTATGGTACCACTACCTACTAACGAACGGCGTGATCGGTGTTAATGAATTTATTGTTCCATTGTAAACAAACCAAATGTCATACCAAAAATGTAAGCATGTGAAAACGATGCACTAAGTATGTAATCAAATGAACATACGTAGTGTGAAATGTAATGTAAAACGATGTACTAAGTAATGCACACAATGGGCACACCTAGCATGAAATGTAATGTAAAACGATGTACTAAGTAATGCACACAATGGGCACACCTAGCATGAAATGTAATGTAAAACGATGTACTAAGTAATGCACACAATGGGCACACCTAGCATGAAATGTAATGTAAAACGATGTACTAAGTAATGCACACAATGGGCACACCTAGCATGAAATGTAATGAAATCATGTACTATAATGTACTAACGAACATAGCAGATATATGATGTGAAAACAGGAAAGCATGAAAGTAACAAGTAGGCACATGTGTTCCACCCCAAAACAGTTTGGAAAACAGTAAAAGAGGGGTCTATGTACTCACTTGAGATTGCTCAGATGTCTAAAGATAACCACCAAACAATGCTAGAGATCTCGGAATCAAACGGCACCTAATATAGGTAACTATGTTAATAAACCGGACCTAAATCGGAAGATCAGATAGAATGAGGTTTCGTAAAACAAACGAGTATGGAAACTCGTGTAATATGGTTTAACAAACCCTACATACTAAAACGAAACTTAACCTAAGTGTTTACGACCCATTACGACCCGTTTAGGAAGCTTATGCTACTTTAACGCGTCGTTCGCGTGAAACGCGTTCGGACCGCCTAACTAGTCCTATGACAAGTATTATATGCCTAAACATGTTACATAATCAGTTATGTGACATAAGTTTAGGTTACATATGCTTAATTACCAATTATACATGAAAAGGGTATTCTGGTAATTTACCTAAGGCACATAAACTACCTATCATACAACTACTCAAACGATGTGACCATAAGGTATAACCTCGGAAGGTTATTCCCTATATACTATGGTCACCTAATGTATTTGGTCGGATCCTAATGATCGACCAAACTGGGTCGGGTTCGAAGGTATAAGCGATTTATTAGATCGCTTACCCTACGACCCTAGACAACGTGGTAATCAGTAGGCATAGTCCCAAGGGACTATAACCAACGTGATTACACTCACGTTGCGAAGTTCAAACGAACTTCGCATTGACCATAAACTGGTCAATGCAGAAAGTCAAACAAAGACTCTAAAAGACTCGAAAAGCAATAAAAGAACGAAAGAATACTTACGAAGGGTCCCCGAATGCTAATTTCGATTCAAAAGTCTCAGGTATGAAACAATAGTTTCAACTTAGAGTTTCTCAAATCAAAATTCTTGTAAGTTTTGCAATGAAAGGCATGGGGTATATATAGTTTTTGGTCCACCGTTAAGATCGTTTCATGGAAACCGTGCTTTAATCGCATCCGTACAAGTGTCGGGACCTTATGGTAGCTAGAAATTGATCCTTATCAGCTGACTAAGCAATTGAGAATGTGTGGGTGTGGTTAAAACAGCTGGAATCTGCTGTTAGAAACACTTAATCTGGTCCAGAAGGGGGCTCGCGTGACGCTAAGGCCCCTCGCGTCACGCCTAGCCTCTGTTTTGGCAGATTTTGCAGAAATGGTCCCTGCACATTATTTCGTTGCGTAACGGCACTTCTAACACCCGTCAATCCCAATTTCAAGCTCCACAATGATGTTAAGACATAGGGAACATGAAATACGCTTGAAAATATCTCGGATGTCGGTTCGTTTGGCCGTACGAACGCGATGTTCGCTTAATTACGACGAAATGCGCACAAGCGCGAAAAACGATCCAAATGACGCGACGAATGGATTTTTGGCAAGCCAAACACTAAAGCATAATATAGTCATGCTTACATAAA
>JARYGA010009239.1:0-23544 GCA_030545235.1 Helianthus tuberosus | reverse complement strand
GTAAGTTATCGTTTACTGGTTTTCCTGGGGTGTCACATTATTCCCCCGTTGATTTGGAATTTCTTCCCGAAATTCTGTAGTAGCTTCAGCCTCAGTAGTGGTTGCATTGTTTTCGAACAACTGGGGATATTTGAGTTCCATTTGGTCTTCACGTTCCCAGGTGAACTCTGGTCCACGACGGGAGTTCCAACGAACTCGAACAAGAGGTATTCTGGTGTTCTTGAGGACCTTAACATCCCGGTCCGTGATTTCAACTGGTTCTTCGACGAAATGCAACCGTTCGTCGATAGTGAGCTCCTTCAAAGGAACTATGAAGGTCTCATCTGACTGCCACTTCTTCAGATTCGACACATGAAAAACGTTGTGAACTGCACTGAGTTCAGCTGGTAAGTTCAGTCTGTAGGCCACTTTGCCTATTTTCTCAATGACTTCAAATGGTCCAACGTATCGTGGATTGAGTTTGCCTCGTTTGCCAAAACGAACAACACCCTTCCAGGGTGAAACTTTAAGTAGTGCTCGATCCCCAACCTGGAACTCGAGTAGTTTCCTGTCTTTATCGGCGTATACTTTCTGACGGTCACGAGCTGCCGCCATGCGTTGTCGTATTTGAGCAATCTTTTCAGTAGTATCAACTACCATTTCTGGACCTGTGATCTGACTGTCACCCACCTCTGCCCAACAAAGAGGTGATCGGCATTTACGCCCGTACAATGCCTCAAATGGAGCAGCTTTAATGCTGGTGTGGTAACTGTTGTTGTATGAAAATTCCACAAGTGGCAAATGTTTTTCCCAGCCTTTGCCAAAGTCAATTACGCACGCCCGAAGCATGTCTTCCAGAGTTTGAATAGTGCGCTCAGACTGCCCATCTGTCTGAGGATGATAAGCTGTGCTCGTGTCTAAACGAGAGCCAAAAGATTTGTGCATTGCTTGCCACAGTTCTGAAGTAAAACGTGCATCACGATCAGAGATAATAGAGGTGGGCACCCCGTGCCTCGAGACAACTTCCTTAAGGTATATGTCTGCTAGAGTGGAGAACTTATCCGTTTCCTTGATAGCCAAGAAGTGAGCAGACTTTGTGAGTCGATCCACGATCACCCAAATAGTATCATTTCCGCGCTGAGATCTAGGTAGGCCGGTAACAAAATCCATGGAAATTTGCTCCCATTTCCATTGTGGTATCTCAGGTTGTTGGAGTGGGCCTGATGGTTTCTGATATTCTGCTTTGACTCTCGCACAAGTCAAACACTTGCTAACGTAAGTTGCTATGTGGGCCTTCATGCTAGGCCACCAATATGTAGTTCTGAGGTCGTGGTACATCTTATCTGAACCAGGATGTACTGAGTAGCGAGACTTATAAGCTTCATTCATTACAAGCTCGCGTAAATTACCATAGAGTGGGACCCAGATGCGTCCTGTTACATAGTAGGCGCCGTCTGCCTTTCGTTCTAACCGTTGCCTTGAGCCGCGTAGGGCTTCAGCCCTGACGTTTTCTTGTTTCAATGCTTCTACCTGAACATCTCGTATCTGTGAAGGAAGACTAGACTGAATAGTGAGTTGCAACGCTCGTATACGCCTAGGTGTAGTATCCTTTCGACTGAGGGCGTCGGCCACCACATTGGCTTTGCCCGGATGATACTTTATAGCACATTCGTAATCGTTCAGTAACTCGACCCATCGACGTTGTCGCATGTTCAATTCTTTCTGCTTGAAGATATGCTCAAGGCTCCTGTGATCGGTGTAGATGGTGCACTTGGTGCCATACAGATAATGTCGCCATATCTTGAGCGCAAAAACAACAGCTCCAAGCTCTAAATCGTGCGTAGTGTAATTCCGTTCGTGAATCTTAAGTTGGCGCGAAGCATAAGCAATAACTTTATCCCGTTGCATCAACACACATCCAAGACCTTGGATAGATGCGTCGCAGTAGACTACAAAATCGTCCGTGCCTTCAGGCAATGAGAGGATAGGTGCGCTACAAAGTCTATCCTTTAAGTGCTGAAACGCTGTTTCCTGTGTATCACTCCAACGGTAAACAACACCTTTCTGTGTCAGTAATGTAAGCGGCTGTGCAATCTTTGAGAAGTCTTTGATAAACCGTCTGTAATAACCCGCCAAACCCAAGAATTGGCGTATTTCTGTCGGTGTACTAGGTGCAGGCCAGTTCTTGATCGAATCTACCTTGGATGGATCGACATGAATCCCATCCTTGTTTACCACGTGGCCTAGAAAGTGGACTTCACAAAGCCAGAAGTCACATTTTGAAAACTTAGCGTACAGCTGTTCCGTTCGAAGGAGTTCCAGAATAAGTCGTAAATGCTGTTCATGTTCCTCCCGATTCTTCGAATAGATCAGGATGTCGTCAATAAAAACAATAACAAACTTGTCAAGATAAGGTTTGCACACCCTGTTCATAAGATCCATGAAAACCGCCGGCGCGTTCGTTAGCCCGAATGGCATAACCAAAAACTCGTAATGACCGTAGCGAGTTCTGAATGCTGTTTTGGAGACGTCCTCATCCCGGACTCTCAGTTGATGGTAACCTGACCTCAGATCAATCTTTGAGTAATAGCTCGACCCTTGCAACTGGTCGAATAAGTCGTCGATGCGTGGAAGAGGATAACGATTCTTCACCGTCACCTTGTTCAGTTCGCGGTAATCTATGCACATACGAAAGGTACCGTCTTTCTTCTTTACAAATAATACTGGAGCTCCCCAGGGCGAAGAGCTAGGACGTATGAAACCCTTTTCCAAGAGTTCTTGCAATTGCTTAGACAGTTCTTCCAGTTCAGTTGGAGCTAAGCGGTATGGCGCTCGAGCTATAGGTGCTGCTCCTGGAGCTAGCTCGATCTGAAATTCGACCTGGCGATGAGGCGGTAACCCAGGTAACTCTTCAGGAAACACTTGAGGAAAGTCGCGTACTACAGGAATATCCCCAATCTTTTTCTCTGTCGTCGATGTATCAGTAACGAGTGCTAAAATAGCTATGTGGCCTTTTCGCAGACACTTCTGAGCCTTCAAGAAGGAGATGATGCCACTCACGACACCACTCTTGTCGCCTTGAACTTCGAGAGGTTCTTTGCCAGAACGAGGAATACGAATGATCTTCTCCTTGCATAGGATCTCTGCTTGTTGTTGGGATAACCAATCCATACCAATGACAATATCAAAGCTACTCAAAGTTATAGGAATGAGATCGATAGAGAAAGTCTGACCAGCGAGGATAAGATTACAACCCTGAACTATGTGTGTGGCCTCTAGACTTTTACCGTTAGCTAACTCTACGACATGTTTGGTGTTCAAATGTGTTGGTGCGCGTTTAAGCATTTGACTAACGTTCAGAGACATATAACTGGTATCCGCACCCGAATCAAATAATACGGTAACATAAAAGTCGTCGAGAAGAAACTTACCCGTAACCACATTAGGATCGTTCCTTGCGTCACTCTGACCAATCACAAATAAACGACCCTTTGCACCATTGTTGTTGTTGTTTCCCCCATTGTTGTTCCCACTGCCCTGATTATTGTTGTTGTTGTTCTGATTATGGTTTAACTGGGGGCAGTTCCGCTTGAAGTGACCTTCAGCCCCACACTGAAAACATGTCTTATTTCCTTGCTGCTGTTGCTGTGACTGGTTTCGTGGAACTGGTGGCTGTTGTTGCTGGTTCTGATTCGCAGGCCTTGAGCTCCTGCAATCTTTAGCTTCATGCCCTACCCTTAGACATCTCTGACAGCGGCCCCTACGACACTGACCACTGTGGTGTTTGTTGCACCTGTTACACAGTGGATGAGTTCCCCGATATCCACTCTGCCCCTGACCACCAGACGATTGCTGACTCGAACTCTGGTAATCACTAGTCTTGCGCTGTTGCTGTGCTTGAGACTGTACAATAGCTGAACCCCTGCTGGAATCACCTTCCCATTTCCGCTTGTTGTCACTGGGAATAGCAGGAGTAACTGGAGTGGTAGCGGTAGTAGTAGCGTTGATACGTTTAGGCAGCCTGTTTTGTTCAACCGCCTGATCGGTGAGGCGATGAGCTAGCTTGACGATCTGTTGAATAGTGCCAAGATTCGATGAGGTTACGTGACTTTGAATTTCCGGCACCAGACCATTGAGATACAGTTCAATACGCTTAATGGGAGGGTCCACCATAGTAGGACACAGAATAGCCAACTCATTCGATCTTCTGGTGTACGCTTCAATTTCTGACCCCGTCATTTTCAAATGGTAAAACTCTACCTCCAGCTTATGAATATCATCACGGCTACAGTATTCCTCTTTAATCAATTCCTTGAAACCATTCCAAGGTGTGGCGTTAGCAACAGCCAACCCTAACATCTGAACTTGCGCATTCCACCAAGTCAGCGCAATGCCTTCTAGAGTACCAGTGGCGTACTTCACCCTGCGAGCCTCAGGGCATTCGCACATTTCAAATACGGACTCGAGCTTTTCAAACCAATGGAGGAGTCCAACCGCTCCTTCCGTGCCACTAAAAGTAGTAGGACGACAGTCCATGAAAGTTTTGAAGGTGCAAACAGGTGGTTGACCTCCTGCTTGTGCGGCTGCAACTGCCGCAGCAACTTGTTCGTTAATGAGAGCCGTCAGTTGGGCTTGCGTCATGTTAATGCGTCCAGACATGATCTTCATAGCAAATATGACATAAGTGAGAGAGGTTCGCGAGTAGTGCGATAACAAAAGAGAATAATCACACAAGTGTTCTCATGCAATAGTGTTAAGTTAACCTAAGCATACCCGGAGCAAAGTTCTATGCAATTCTAGCAAGTAGGCAATAAGACATGTACCATATTACCTAGAGTGATGAGTCTTGCACGTGGAGCGAGGCGTCGTTGTGGATCGTTGAGCACTGTTCTGGTTATAGTCTGGTTTTAATAAAAACGTTTTCCCATTATTAAAACCGAGTTCTCTATAACCAATGGCTCTGATACCAATCTGTCACACCCCCAAAATCCACACGCGGAGTACCACCGCTTGGAGGCGTGACATGACCAGGATCAAGCCACCAATCATATTGAACATAAGTATAAATATCAAAAGTCATTCATCAATACAATAGGTGTTTCCCAAAACCAAATATAAACAAGTGTGTAGCGGAAGCATTTAAAGTAAAACCCAACATAAGTTTAAGTACAAAATGTCATAATGTTTAACAACACATTTCACGATCCATGTCCACAACGACTGTGCCTCCCGTGCAAGCTCCAAAAGTACCTATGGTCCTGCAAGGCATGTAACAGAGAGTCAACAACTAGTTGAGCGAGTTCACAGTTGGTTATTTAGTTATAATGTTCATTTCGTAAATCGTATGTTCGATTTGTAATCATGTATCGTATGTAATAGCATCGCGGCCCTCATGGCATGTTTGCGAAGTTTAGTGGGGGTTTCCCAAGTTTTCTAGACTAGGTATATTTGTATCGCGGCCCTCCAGGCATGTTTGCGAAGATTAAAGTATAGTTCGCGGCCATTCCAGGCATGTTTGCGAAGATTGTTCTAGTATCGCGGCCGATCCCGGCATGTTTGCGAAGAGATGTATATGTATCACTAGTCTAGTAGTATCTACCATTGACCTTCCTCTCCCGAGGCCAATGGTATGTAATTCCGATAACTCTTAAGCATAAATAATCAATTAATCAACCCATTCCCAACCCCGGGAATCCCATGCCTTGGTAGAAGTGTGAACTCACCTTGTTTGCTCGGTATGCTAAGTTAAGTGCTCACAATAAATCAGTCAAGTCTTATAGTGCACGTATACTCAATCAGTTCACTTTCGTAATATTTCACATGGAACTAGTGTCACAGTACTATCATAGAGTGTTTGACAGTTCATAACACGCAACACAAGCAGTTAATTTCATCTATACATGTAACAGAGTTGGCATCTAGCAAATCTAACAAATTAACTGAGTGAATAAAGTTAACGGAGTTCAATGGATTAACAGAATTAATCCACTTAATTTGGAATAATAAATAATCAGAGTAAGTCAGTTAACCCAGTTTATCAACTTAACAGAATTATCATCTAACAGAGTTACTCAAACAATGAGGTTATAAACTTACATATTTAACAAGGTTAAATAAACTAACTAAGTTATTCCAATGTTTAGTTAAGCTAAATAACATAATTAATAACATTAATTATTAACAGTAGCTTGTTGCTTAAACAAACAAAAGTGCCGAAAACACATGAAGAGCCGAAATCCCCTAAGTGCCGAAATCCCCTAATGTTGCCGAAAACACACATGGGGCCGAAAACCAACTAGTGCCGAAAACAAACATGTGGCCGAAAACCCTTACTGGGCCGAAAACCCTTTGGGCTGAACTGTTTGGGCCGAAATCACTTTAAGTGATTTCGTCCAGCTTCTTTTGTGGGGGTGTTTTCGCCAGTCATCATCATCATCAACAAACTTACAGTAACATAAAAACCCAGTAAAATCCAATCCCATTTCTTATCAGATTCAACCCTTTTGTACAAACAATCAAACAAACAAAAGCTAAAACATTTGATTAGATATCTACTCATCTTTATTCTCAGAATTAACATCCAACAACAATCATAGTGTTTATCATTCATTAACATATACCCACTGTAACTTCCAAACATCCAATATTCAAACAGTTCATAGATAATAATTATCTAACAATCACACCATGATCAAATCACATAATCACATATATAAATGTATCCAAACATCATGATTAAACATCCAAAATCATACGATATGCAACAAGAAACAACTTGAATCATGAAATCACTAACCAAGGATTAAACAGAGGTTTTTGCTTCAAAGGAGGAACTCTTTTGTTGGGTTTTCAGAGGTAGTGAGAGACAATTGTGATAAGATAATGTTTGATAAATGTGAAACTTGTCTGGGAAGATTGTTTATAAAATATCTCAATCCCCCACTAGGCCAAGGCCCAGTCTCTGATTTCGTTGGTCATGGCTGGACGAAAACACTTATAGTGTTTTCACCACTTGGGTGATTTCATGATACTTGTTTACAGTAGAAGTTCATCTTTATTTAACATGTTAATTAATACAAACCTTATTAACATACTAACACATATAATAAGTATTATGCATCCCAAATATAAAATATCAGTCGCAGTACTATTTAACGTATTACAAAGGTAAGCGTTGTGAAACAACGAGTCGTATTAACAAACAACTAAATAAAAAAAAATAAAAAAAAATTAACGTGCACTAAATGCGAAGATAGAATCTTGGAAACTCGAGTTGTCACATTATCCCCAACTTGAAAGAAATTTCGTCCCGAAATTTAGCATGCGGTTACTGAGGAAGCTAGGTAAGTTATCGTTTACTGGTTTTCCTGGGGTGTCACATTATTCCCCCGTTGATTTGGAATTTCTTCCCGAAATTCTGTAGTAGCTTCAGCCTCAGTAGTGGTTGCATTGTTTTCGAACAACTGGGGATATTTGAGTTCCATTTGGTCTTCACGTTCCCAGGTGAACTCTGGGCCACGACGGGAGTTCCAACGAACTCGAACAAGAGGTATTCTGGTGTTCTTGAGGACCTTAACATCCCGGTCCGTGATTTCAACTGGTTCTTCGACGAAATGCAACCGTTCGTCGATAGTGAGCTCCTTCAAAGGAACTATGAAGGTCTCATCTGACTGCCACTTCTTCAGATTCGACACATGAAAAACGTTGTGAACTGCACTGAGTTCAGCTGGTAAGTTCAGTCTGTAGGCCACTTTGCCTATTTTCTCAATGACTTCAAATGGTCCAACGTATCGTGGATTGAGTTTGCCTCGTTTGCCAAAACGAACAACACCCTTCCAGGGTGAAACTTTAAGTAGTGCTCGATCCCCAACCTGGAACTCGAGTAGTTTCCTGTCTTTATCGGCGTATACTTTCTGACGGTCACGAGCTGCCGCCATGCGTTGTCGTATTTGAGCAATCTTTTCAGTAGTATCAACTACCATTTCTGGACCTGTGATCTGACTGTCACCCACCTCTGCCCAACAAAGAGGTGATCGGCATTTACGCCCGTACAATGCCTCAAATGGAGCAGCTTTAATGCTGGTGTGGTAACTGTTGTTGTATGAAAATTCCACAAGTGGCAAATGTTTTTCCCAGCCTTTGCCAAAGTCAATTACGCACGCCCGAAGCATGTCTTCCAGAGTTTGAATAGTGCGCTCAGACTGCCCATCTGTCTGAGGATGATAAGCTGTGCTCGTGTCTAAACGAGAGCCAAAAGATTTGTGCATTGCTTGCCACAGTTCTGAAGTAAAACGTGCATCACGATCAGAGATAATAGAGGTGGGCACCCCGTGCCTCGAGACAACTTCCTTAAGGTATATGTCTGCTAGAGTGGAGAACTTATCCGTTTCCTTGATAGCCAAGAAGTGAGCAGACTTTGTGAGTCGATCCACGATCACCCAAATAGTATCATTTCCGCGCTGAGATCTAGGTAGGCCGGTAACAAAATCCATGGAAATTTGCTCCCATTTCCATTGTGGTATCTCAGGTTGTTGGAGTGGGCCTGATGGTTTCTGATATTCTGCTTTGACTCTCGCACAAGTCAAACACTTGCTAACGTAAGTTGCTATGTGGGCCTTCATGCTAGGCCACCAATATGTAGTTCTGAGGTCGTGGTACATCTTATCTGAACCAGGATGTACTGAGTAGCGAGACTTATGAGCTTCATTCATTACAAGCTCGCGTAAATTACCATAGAGTGGGACCCAGATGCGTCCTGTTACATAGTAGGCGCCGTCTGCCTTTCGTTCTAACCGTTGCCTTGAGCCGCGTAGGGCTTCAGCCCTGACGTTTTCTTGTTTCAATGCTTCTACCTGAACATCTCGTATCTGTGAAGGAAGACTAGACTGAATAGTGAGTTGCAACGCTCGTATACGCCTAGGTGTAGTATCCTTTCGACTGAGGGCGTCGGCCACCACATTGGCTTTGCCCGGATGATACTTTATAGCACATTCGTAATCGTTCAGTAACTCGACCCATCGACGTTGTCGCATGTTCAATTCTTTCTGCTTGAAGATATGCTCAAGGCTCCTGTGATCGGTGTAGATGATGCACTTGGTGCCATACAGATAATGTCGCCATATCTTGAGCGCAAAAACAACAGCTCCAAGCTCTAAATCGTGCGTAGTGTAATTCCGTTCGTGAATCTTAAGTTGGCGCGAAGCATAAGCAATAACTTTATCCCGTTGCATCAACACACATCCAAGACCTTGGATAGATGCGTCGCAGTAGACTACAAAATCGTCCGTGCCTTCAGGCAATGAGAGGATAGGTGCGCTACAAAGTCTATCCTTTAAGTGCTGAAACGCTGTTTCCTGTGTATCACTCCAACGGTAAACAACACCTTTCTGTGTCAGTAATGTAAGCGGCTGTGCAATCTTTGAGAAGTCTTTGATAAACCGTCTGTAATAACCCGCCAAACCCAAGAATTGGCGTATTTCTGTCGGTGTACTAGGTGCAGGCCAGTTCTTGATCGAATCTACCTTGGATGGATCGACATGAATCCCATCCTTGTTTACCACGTGGCCTAGAAAGTGGACTTCACAAAGCCAGAAGTCACATTTTGAAAACTTAGCGTACAGCTGTTCTGTTCGAAGGAGTTCCAGAATAAGTCGTAAATGCTGTTCATGTTCCTCCCGATTCTTCGAATAGATCAAGATGTCGTCAATAAAAACAATAACAAACTTGTCAAGATAAGGTTTGCACATCCTGTTCATAAGATCCATGAAAACCGCCGGCGCGTTCGTTAGCCCGAATGGCATAACCAAAAACTCGTAATGACCGTAGCGAGTTCTGAATGCTGTTTTGGAGACGTCCTCATCCCGGACTCTCAGTTGATGGTAACCTGACCTCAGATCAATCTTTGAGTAATAGCTCGACCCTTGCAACTGGTCGAATAAGTCGTCGATGCGTGGAAGAGGATAACGATTCTTCACCGTCACCTTGTTCAGTTCGCGGTAATCTATGCACATACGAAAGGTACCGTCTTTCTTCTTTACAAATAATACTGGAGCTCCCCAGGGCGAAGAGCTAGGACGTATGAAACCCTTTTCCAAGAGTTCTTGCAATTGCTTAGACAGTTCTTCCAGTTCAGTTGGAGCTAAGCGGTATGGCGCTCGAGCTATAGGTGCTGCTCCTGGAGCTAGCTCGATCTGAAATTCGACCTGGCGATGAGGCGGTAACCCAGGTAACTCTTCAGGAAACACTTGAGGAAAGTCGCGTACTACAGGAATATCCCCAATCTTTTTCTCTGTCGTCGATGTATCAGTAACGAGTGCTAAAATAGCTATGTGGCCTTTTCGCAGACACTTCTGAGCCTTCAAGAAGGAGATGATGCCACTCACGACACCACTCTTGTCGCCTTGAACTTCGAGAGGTTCTTTGCCAGAACGAGGAATACGAATGATCTTCTCCTTGCATAGGATCTCTGCTTGTTGTTGGGATAACCAATCCATACCAATGACAATATCAAAGCTACTCAGAGTTATAGGAATGAGATCGATAGAGAAAGTCTGACCAGCGAGGATAAGATTACAACCCTGAACTATGTGTGTGGCCTCTAGACTTTTACCGTTAGCTAACTCTACGACATGTTTGGTGTTCAAATGTGTTGGTGCGCGTTTAAGCATTTGACTAACGTTCAGAGACATATAACTGGTATCCGCACCCGAATCAAATAATACGGTAACATAAAAGTCGTCGAGAAGAAACTTACCCGTAACCACATTAGGATCGTTCCTTGCGTCACTCTGACCAATCACAAATAAACGACCCTTTGCACCATTGTTGTTGTTGTTTCCCCCATTGTTGTTCCCACTGCCCTGATTATTGTTGTTGTTGTTCTGATTCTGGTTTAACTGGGGGCAGTTCCGCTTGAAGTGACCTTCAGCCCCACACTGAAAACATGTCTTATTTCCTTGCTGCTGTTGCTGGTTTCGTGGAACTGGTGGCTGTTGTTGCTGGTTCTGATTCGCAGGCCTTGAGCTCCTGCAATCTTTAGCTTCATGCCCTACCCTTAGACATCTCTGACAGCGGCCCCTACGACACTGACCACTATGGTGTTTGTTGCACCTGTTACACAGTGGATGAGTTCCCCGATATCCACTCTGCCCCTGACCACCAGACGATTGCTGACTCGAACTCTGGTAATCACTAGTCTTGCGCTGTTGCTGTGCTTGAGACTATACAATAGTTGAACCCCTGCTGGAATCCCCTTCCCATTTCCGCTTGTTGTCACTGGGAATAGCAGGAGTAACTGGAGTGGTAGCGGTAGTAGTAGCGTTGATACGTTTAGGCAGCCTGTTTTGTTCAACCGCCTGATCGGTGAGGCGATGAGCTAGCTTGACGATCTGTTGAATAGTGCCAAGATTCGCTGAGGTTACGTGACTTTGAATTTCCGGCACCAGACCATTGAGATACAGTTCAATACGCTTAATGGGAGGGTCCACCATAGTAGGACACAGAATAGCCAACTCATTCGATCTTCTGGTGTACGCTTCAATTTCTGACCCCGTCATTTTCAAATGGTAAAACTCTACCTCCAGCTTATGAATATCATCACGGCTACAGTATTCCTCTTTAATCAATTCCTTGAAACCATTCCAAGGTGTGGCGTTAGCAACAGCCAACCCTAACATCTGAACTTGCGCATTCCACCAAGTCAGCGCAATGCCTTCTAGAGTACCAGTGGCGTACTTCACCATGCGAGCCTCAGGGTATTCGCACATTTCAAATACGGACTCGAGCTTTTCAAACCAATGGAGGAGTCCAACCGCTCCTTCCGTGCCACTAAAAGTAGTAGGACGACAGTCCATGAAAGTTTTGAAGGTGCAAACAGGTGGTTGACCTCCTGCTTGTGCGGCTGCAACTGCCGCAGCAACTTGTTCGTTAATGAGAGCCGTCAGTTGGGCTTGCGTCATGTTAATGCGTCCAGACATGATCTTCATAGCAAATATGACATAAGTGAGAGAGGTTCGCGAGTAGTGCGATAACAAAAGAGAATAATCACACAAGTGTTCTCATGCAATAGTGTTAAGTTAACCTAAGCATACCCGGAGCAAAGTTCTATGCAATTCTAGCAAGTAGGCAATAAGACATGTACCATATTACCTAGAGTGATGAGTCTTGCACGTGGAGCGAGGCGTCGTTGTGGATCGTTGAGCACTGTTCTGGTTATAGTCTGGTTTTAATAAAAACGTTTTCCCCTTATTAAAACCGAGTTCTCTATAACCAATGGCTCTGATACCAATCTGTCACACCCCCAAAATCCACACGCGGAGTACCACCGCTTGGAGGCGTGACATGACCAGGATCAAGCCACCAATCATATTGAACATAAGTATAAATATCAAAAGTCATTCATCAATACAATAGGTGTTTCCCAAAACCAAATATAAACAAGTGTGTAGCGGAAGCATTTAAAGTAAAACCCAACATAAGTTTAAGTACAAAATGTCATAATGTTTAACAACACATTTCATGATCCATGTCCACAACGACTGTGCCTCCCGTGCAAGCTCCAAAAGTACCTATGGTCCTGCAAGGCATGTAACAGAGAGTCAACAACTAGTTGAGCGAGTTCACAGTTGGTTATTTAGTTATAATGTTCATTTCGTAAATCGTATGTTCGATTTGTAATCATGTATCGTATGTAATAGCATCGCGGCCCTCAAGGCATGTTTGCGAAGTTTAGTGGGGGTTTCCCAAGTTTTCTAGACTAGGTATATTTGTATCGCGGCCCTCCAGGCATGTTTGCGAAGATTAAAGTATAGTTCGCGGCCATTCCAGGCATGTTTGCGAAGATTGTTCTAGTATCGCGGCCGATCCCGGCATGTTTGCGAAGAGATGTATATGTATCACTAGTCTAGTAGTATCTACCATTGACCTTCCTCTCCCGAGGCCAATGGTATGTAATTCCGATAACTCTTAAGCATAAATAATCAATTAATCAACCCATTCCCAACCCCGGGAATCCCATGCCTTGGTAGAAGTGTGAACTCACCTTGTTTGCTCGGTATGCTAAGTTAAGTGCTCACAATAAATCAGTCAAGTCCTATAGTGCACGTATACTCAATCAGTTCACTTTCGTAATATTTCACATGGAACTAGTGTCACAGTACTATCATAGAGTGTTTGACAGTTCATAACACGCAACACAAGCAGTTAATTTCATCTATACATGTAACAGAGTTGGCATCTAGCAAATCTAACAAATTAACTGAGTGAATAAAGTTAACGGAGTTCAATGGATTAACAGAATTAATCCACTTAATTTGGAATAATAAATAATCAGAGTAAGTCAGTTAACCCAGTTAATCAACTTAACAGAATTATCATCTAACAGAGTTACTCAAACAATGAGGTTATAAACTTACATATTTAACAAGGTTAAATAAACTAACTAAGTTATTCCAATGTTTAGTTAAGCTAAATAACATAATTAATAACATTAATTATTAACAGTAGCTTGTTGCTTAAACAAACAAAAGTGCCGAAAACACATGAAGAGCCGAAATCCCCTAAGTGCCGAAATCCCCTCATGTTGCCGAAAACACACATGGGGCCGAAAACCAACTAGTGCCGAAAACAAACATGTGGCCGAAAACCCTTACTGGGCCGAAAACCCTTTGGGCTGAACTGTTTGGGCCGAAATCACTTTAAGTGATTTCGTCCAGCTTCTTTTGTGGGGGTGTTTTCGCCAGTCATCATCATCATCAACAAACTTACAGTAACATAAAAACCCAGTAAAATCCAATCCCATTTCTTATCAGATTCAACCCTTTTGTACAAACAATCAAACAAACAAAAGCTAAAACATTTGATTAGATATCTACTCATCTTTATTCTCAGAATTAACATCCAACAACAATCATAGTGTTTATCATTCATTAACATATACCCACTGTAACTTCCAAACATCCAATATTCAAACAGTTCATAGATAATAATTATCTAACAATCACACCATGATCAAATCACATAATCACATATATAAATGTATCCAAACATCATGATTAAACATCCAAAATCATACGATATGCAACAAGAAAACAACTTGAATCATGAAATCACTAACCAAGGATTAAACAGAGGTTTTTGCTTCAAAGGAGGAACTCTTTTGTTGGGTTTTCAGAGGTAGTGAGAGACAATTGTGATAAGATAATGTTTGATAAATGTGAAACTTGTCTGGGAAGATTGTTTATAAAATATCTCAATCCCCCACTGGGCCAAGGCCCAGTCTCTGATTTCGTTGGTCATGGCTGGACGAAAACACTTATAGTGTTTTCACCACTTGGGTGATTTCATGATACTTGTTTACAGTAGAAGTTCATCTTTATTTAACATGTTAATTAATACAAACCTTATTAACATACTAACACATATAATAAGTATTATGCATCCCAAATATAAAATATCAGTCGCAGTACTATTTAACGTATTACAAAGGTAAGCGTTGTGAAACAACGAGTCGTATTAACAAACAACTAAATAAATAAAAATAAAAAAAAAATTAACGTGCACTAAATGCGAAGATAGAATCTTGGAAACTCGAGTTGTCACATTATCCCCAACTTGAAAGAAATTTCGTCCCGAAATTTAGCATGCGGTTACTGAGGAAGCTAGGTAAGTTATCGTTTACTGGTTTTCCTGGGGTGTCACATTATTCCCCCGTTGATTTGGAATTTCTTCCCGAAATTCTGTAGTAGCTTCAGCCTCAGTAGTGGTTGCATTGTTTTCGAACAACTGGGGATATTTGAGTTCCATTTGGTCTTCACGTTCCCAGGTGAACTCTGGGCCACGACGGGAGTTCCAACGAACTCGAACAAGAGGTATTCTGGTGTTCTTGAGGACCTTAACATCCCGGTCCGTGATTTCAACTGGTTCTTCGACGAAATGCAACCGTTCGTCGATAGTGAGCTCCTTCAAAGGAACTATGAAGGTCTCATCTGACTGCCACTTCTTCAGATTCGACACATGAAAAACGTTGTGAACTGCACTGAGTTCAGCTGGTAAGTTCAGTCTGTAGGCCACTTTGCCTATTTTCTCAATGACTTCAAATGGTCCAACGTATCGTGGATTGAGTTTGCCTCGTTTTCCAAAACGAACAACACCCTTCCAGGGTGAAACTTTAAGTAGTGCTCGATCCCCAACCTGGAACTCGAGTAGTTTCCTGTCTTTATCGGCGTATACTTTCTGACGGTCACGAGCTGCCGCCATGCGTTGTCGTATTTGAGCAATCTTTTCAGTAGTATCAACTACCATTTCTGGACCTGTGATCTGACTGTCACCCACCTCTGCCCAACAAAGAGGTGATCGGCATTTACGCCCGTACAATGCCTCAAATGGAGCAGCTTTAATGCTGGTGTGGTAACTGTTGTTGTATGAAAATTCCACAAGTGGCAAATGTTTTTCCCAGCCTTTGCCAAAGTCAATTACGCACGCCCGAAGCATGTCTTCCAGAGTTTGAATAGTGCGCTCAGACTGCCCATCTGTCTGAGGATGATAAGCTGTGCTCGTGTCTAAACGAGAGCCAAAAGATTTGTGCATTGCTTGCCACAGTTCTGAAGTAAAACGTGCATCACGATCAGAGATAATAGAGGTGGGCACCCCGTGCCTCGAGACAACTTCCTTAAGGTATATGTCTGCTAGAGTGGAGAACTTATCCGTTTCCTTGATAGCCAAGAAGTGAGCAGACTTTGTGAGTCGATCCACGATCACCCAAATAGTATCATTTCCGCGCTGAGATCTAGGTAGGCCGGTAACAAAATCCATGGAAATTTGCTCCCATTTCCATTGTGGTATCTCAGGTTGTTGGAGTGGGCCTGATGGTTTCTGATATTCTGCTTTGACTCTCGCACAAGTCAAACACTTGCTAACGTAAGTTGCTATGTGGGCCTTCATGCTAGGCCACCAATATGTAGTTCTGAGGTCGTGGTACATCTTATCTGAACCAGGATGTACTGAGTAGCGAGACTTATGAGCTTCATTCATTACAAGCTCGCGTAAATTACCATAGAGTGGGACCCAGATGCGTCCTGTTACATAGTAGGCGCCGTCTGCCTTTCGTTCTAACCGTTGCCTTGAGCCACGTAGGGCTTCAGCCCTGACGTTTTCTTGTTTCAATGCTTCTACCTGAACATCTCGTATCTGTGAAGGAAGACTAGACTGAATAGTGAGTTGCAACGCTCGTATACGCCTAGGTTTGCTCGGTTAGATTCTCAAATATAGTTAACAGTCAAGGTCGGTCAATCACGTCCTAATAAGGTACGGATAACAATCAGTTTCTCATGCATAACACGTATCCTACGTATGGTTTATTTGCACATTACTTCTACCACATAACAGGTACACACTTTAACGATTTATGCATATATAAACTTCCCATCCATTCCCCACTCATAAACAAACATACGATATTGCACGTAACACATATAACATGTTAGATCATTCACCGATAGCATACTCGACATTTAGACACGCAAGTCACAACTTATGTCAATTCAGCATTAATATTCAAAACCGGCTGTTTTCGGACATTTAAATAAAATAGTTAAATTATTCCAAAAATTCCCAAGTTTTTACAGGATATCTTAAACGTTCCATATTTTATTGTGTAAAAATATCGGGGTCCGGTTCATTACCAATATTTTATAAAAATTCATGTTCCGGACTGAACTCAGATTTATGTATTTCTGACCACAGTCCACGGAAAAATTTATTAAAAATTCATCGAGTGTCCGATTTACGAAATTCCAGTGGGGTAATTACAAATGCATCGGTTGTCATCTACTGTACAAATTTCATGGTGCGATTCATCACAAAACTCAGGTTATGACTGAAAGTATGACACCCATTTATTGCTGTCAAAATTCAGCTTAAGATGCTATTACAAATTAATACTTTAAAAATAGTAAACGAAGTCCAAAAATTACGATTCCGGTGCCATTAGAACCGTATTTCATAATAACATATTTTAGATTCAAAATATTGGTTTTTCGTTGAGTTTAAGACCTGTTTACAGCCAACTGAAGTTGGCTGTAAAACCGGGACAGATTCTGTTTTTCAGTGTTTAATCTTTTAAATCGCGTTCGATCAATTCCGTTAACAAGTTAATTAATCACAACAACATTAAACATCAATATTAATCAGCAAAACATTAGATAATCAACCAATAATCATAACAACACAAGATCTACATGATTTACACACATATTCATCCATTAACCACCTTGTTCATCACTTTAGTAGACTTTTAGTTGGTGATCTTATATGTTAGTGATTTTTAACCGACGAAACTCTTATTAACCACTCTAGACAAGATCAAGAAGGCGTTTAGAGTCACTTACTACTAGCTCGAGGCTAGGGGAGAAACTAGGCGAAAAACGAGTGGTTAAAAGCAACGTAGTGAGGTCCTTAGCAATCCGCAAGCACCGAGCTTCGTTGTTGATCCTATTGTGTCACACCCCCAAAATCCACACACGGAATACTACCGCTTGGAGGCGTGACATGACCAGGATCAAGCCACCAATCATATTGAACATTAGTATGTATCAAAAGTCATTCATCAATACGATAGGTGTTTACAAAACCAAATATAAACAAGTGTGAAGCGGAAGCATTTAATGTAAAACCCAACATAAGTTTAAGTACAAAATGTCATAATGTTTAACAACACATTCACGATCCGTGTCCACAACGACTGTGCCTCCCGTGCAAGCTCCAATAGTACCTATGGTCCTGCAAGGCATGTAACAGAGAGTCAACAACTAGTTGAGCGAGTTCACAGTTGGTTATTTAGTTATAATGTTCATTTCGTAAATCGTATGTTCGATTAGTAATCATGTATCGTATGTAATAGCATCGCGGCCCTCAAGGCATGTTTGCGAAGATTAGTGGGGGTTTCCCATGTTTTTCTAGACTAGTTATATTTGTATCGCGGCCCTCCAGGCATGTTTGCGAAGATTAAAGTATAGTTCGCGGCCATTCCAGGCATGTTTGCGAAGATTGTTTTAGTATCGCGGCCGATCCCGGCATGTTTGCGAAGAGAAGTATATGTATCACTAGTCTAGTAGTATCTACCATTGACCTTCATCTCCCGAGGCCAATGGTATGTAATTCCGATAACTCTTAAGCATAATTAAGCAGTTAATCAACCCATTCCCAACCCCGGGAATCCCATGCCTTGGTAGAAGTGTGAACTCACCTTGTTTGCTCGGTATGCTAAGCTAAGCTAAGTGCCCATAATAAATCAGTCAAGTCCTATAGTGCACGTATATTCAATCAGTTCACAGTGTTTGTAAAGTTTCACATGGAACTAGTGTCACAGTAATATCACAAAGTGTTTGACAGTTCATATCATGCAACACCTAAAAGATAATTGCATCTATACATGTAACAGAGTTGGCATCTTGCAAATCTAGCAAATTAACTGAGTGAATAAAGTTAACAGATTTTAGGAAATAATAGAATTAATCCACATCATTTGAAATAATAAACAAACAGAGTAAGTTAGTTAACCCAGTTAACAACTTAACAGAATTGTCATTTAACAGAGTTACTCAAACAATGAAGTTATCAACTTACATATTTAACAAAGTTAAATAAACTAACTGAGTTATTCCAGTGATTAGTTTAATCGAATAACATATTTAATTACATAAATTATTAACAGTAAATAAGTTGCCAAACACACACTAGTGCCGAAAACACATAATGCCGAAAACACTTCTGGCCGAAAACCAACTTGGCCGAAAACACCCTTTAGTCGAAATCCCCTAAGTGTTGCCGAAAACACCCATTTGGCCGAAAACCCTTAAGTGGGCCGAAAACCCTTTGGGCCGGACTGTTTGGGCCGAAATCACTTAAAGTGATTTCGTCCAGTTTATAAGGTGGGGGTGTTTTCGTTACTGTTCATCATCATCAACATTCCTTACTGTAACATATTGAAAACCCAGAAACTCTATAAACTCATAACAGATACATGATTAAACATTTACAAATCATCCAATCAATCATTAATATGAAACAAATACTCTACCAAAACTTTGTGAGATCAAGAACATAAATAAATCAGTTTATCAATCATAAAATATACCCACTGTTGATCCAAACATCCAATATACAGACACTTTGTGGATGATAATTATCTAACAATCACACAATGAACAATCACATAATCACATATATCAAGATACACATACATCATGATTAAACATCCAAATCATACGATATGCATCTTAAACAACTGAACATGAAGATCACTAACCAAGGATTTAAACAGAGGTTTTTGCTTCAAGATGAGTTCTCTTTGTGGGTTATCAGAGATAGAGAGAGACAAAGTGATAAGATTTGTTTTGGTAAATGTGAGACTTGTCTGAGAAGATTGTTTATAAAAAATGATTATACAAAATATCTAATCACTGGGCCATGGGCCAAGCCCATCTGTGTGATTTCGTCAAAAATTCTGGACGAAAACACTAAAGTGTTTTCATCACTTGTGTGATTTCATGATACTTGTTTACAGTAAAGTTCCATCTTTGTTTAACATGTTAAATAATAACACCTTATTAATATACAATCACACATAATAAATATTATGGATTTCCAAGTACAAAAATATTAATCGAAATACGATATAACGTATTACAAAGGTAAGCGTTGTGAAACAACGAGTCGTATCAACAAACAACTTAATAATAAAAAAATTTTTTAACGTGCACTAAATGCGAAGATAGAATCTTGGAAACTCGAGTTGTCACATTATCCCCAGCTTGAAAGAAATTTCGTCCCGAAATTTAGCATGCGGTTACTGAGGAAGCTAGGTAAGTTATCGTTTACTGGTTTTCCTGGGGTATCACATCATCCCCTCGTTGATTTGGAATTTCTTCCCGAAATTCTGTAGTAGCTTCAGCCTCAGTAGTGGTTGCCTTGTTTTCGAACAACTGGGGATATTTGAGTTCCATTTGGTCTTCGCGTTCCCAGGTGAACTCTGGGCCACGACGGGAGTTCCAACGAACTCAAACAAGAGGTATTCTGGTGTTCTTGAGGACCTTAACATCCCGGTCCGTGATTTCAACTGGTTCTTCGACGAAATGCAATTGTTCGTCGATAGTGAGCTCCTTCAAAGGAACTATGAAGGTCTCATCTGATTGCCACTTCTTCAGATTCGACACATGAAAGACGTTGTGAACTGCACTGAGTTCAGCTGGTAAGTTCAGTCTGTAGGCCACTTTGCCTATTTTCTCAATGACTTCAAATGGTCCAACGTATCGTGGATTGAGTTTGCCTCGTTTGCCAAAACGAACAACACCCTTCCAAGGTGAAACTTTGAGTAGTGCTCGATCCCCAACTTGGAATTCGAGTATTTTCCTGTCTTTATCAGCGTATACTTTCTGACGGTCACGTGCTGCCGCCATGCGTTGTCGTATTTGAGCAATCTTTTCAGTAGTATCAACTACCATTTCTGGACCTGTGATCTGACTGTCACCCACCTCTGCCCAACAAAGAGGTGATCGGCATTTACGCCCGTACAATGCCTCAATGAAGCAGCTTTAATGCTGGTGTGGTAACTGTTGTTGTACGAGAATTCCACAAGTGGCAAATGTTTTTCCCAGCCTTTGCCAAAGTCAATTACGCATGCCCAAAGCATGTCTTCTAGAGTTTGAATAGTTCGCTCAGACTGCCCGTCTGTCTGAGGATGATAAGCTGTGCTCATGTCTAAACGAGAGCCAAAAGATTTGTGCATTGCTTGCCACAGTTCTGAAGTAAAACGTGCATCACGATCAGAGATAATAGAGGTGGGCACCCCGTGCCTCGAGACAACTTCCTTAAGGTATACGTCTGCTAGAGTGGAGAACTTATCCGTTTCCTTGATAGCCAAGAAGTGAGCAGACTTGGTGAGTCGATCAACGATCACCCAAATAGTATCATTTCCACGCTGAGATCTAGGTAGGCCAGTAACAAAATCCATGGAAATTTGCTCCCATTTCCATTGTGGTATCTCAGGTTGTTGGAGTGGACCTGATGGTTTCTGATATTCTGCTTTGACTCTCGCACAAGTCAAACACTTGCTAACGTAAGTTGCTATGTGGGCCTTCATGCTAGGCCACCAATATGTAGTTCTGAGGTCGTAGTACATCTTATCTGAACCAGGATGTACTGAGTAGCGAGACTTATGAGCTTCATCCATTACAAGCTCGCGTAAATTACCATAGAGTGGGACCCAAATGCGTCCGGTTACATAATAGGCGCCGTCTGCCCTTTGTTCTAACCGTTGCCTTGAACCGCGTAGAGCTTCAGCCCTGACGTTTTCTTGTTTCAATGCTTCTACCTGAGCATCACGTATCTGAGAAGGAAGACTAGACTGAATAGTGAGTTGCAACGCTCGTACACGCCTAGGTGTAGTATCCCTTCGACTGAGGGCGTCTGCCACCACATTGGCTTTGCCTGGATGGTACTTTATAGCACATTCGTAATCGTTCAGTAACTCGACCCATCGACGTTGTCGCATGTTCAATTCTTTCTGCTTGAAGATATGCTCAAGACTCCTGTGACCGGTGTAGATGGTGCACTTGGTGCCATACAGATAATGTCGCCATATCTTGTGCGCAAAGACAACCGCTCCAAGCTCTAAATCGTGCGTAGTGTAATTCCGTTCGTGAATCTTAAGTTGGCGCGAAGCATAAGCAATAACTTTATCCCTCTGCATCAACACACATCCAAGACCTTGGATAGATGCATCGCAGTAGACTACAAAGTCATCCGTGCCTTCAGGCAATGAGAGGATAGGTGCGCTACAAAGTCTATCCTTTAAGTGCTGAAACGCTGTTTCCTGTGTATCACTCCAACGGTAAGCAATACCTTTCTGTGTCAGTAATGTAAGCGGCTGTGCAATCTTTGAGAAGTCTTTGATAAACCGTCTGTAATAACCCGCCAAACCCAAGAATTGGCGTATTTCTGTCGGTGTACTAGGTGCAGGCCAGTTCTTGATCGAATCTACTTTGGATGGATCGACATGAATCCCATCCTTGTTTACCACGTGGCCTAGAAAGTGGACTTCACGAAGCCAGAAGTCGCATTTTGAAAACTTAGCGTACAGCTGTTCCGTTCGAAGGAGTTCCAGAATAAGTCGTAAATGCTGCTCATGCTCCTCCCGATTCTTCGAATAAATCAGGATGTCGTCAATGAAAACAATAACAAACTTGTCAAGATAAGGTTTGCACACCCTGTTCATAAGATCCATGAAAACCGCAGGCGCGTTCGTTAGCCCGAATGGCATGACCAAAAACTCGTAATGACCGTAGCGAGTTCTGAATGCTGTTTTGGAGACGTCCTCATCCCGGACTCTCAGTTGATGGTAACCTGACCTTAGATCAATCTTTGAGTAATAGCTCGACCCTTGCAACTGGTCGAATAAGTCGTCGATACGTGGAAGTGGATAACGATTCTTCACCGTCACCTTGTTCAGTTCACGGTAATCTATGCACATACGAAAGGTACCGTCTTTCTTCTTTACAAATAATACTGGAGCTCCCCATGGCGAAGAGCTAGGACGTATGAAACCCTTCTCCAAGAGTTCTTGCAATTGCTTAGACAGTTCTTCCAGTTCAGTTGGAGCTAAGCGATAAGGCGCTCGAGCTATAGGTGCTGCTCCTGGAGCTAGCTCGATCTGAAATTCGACCTGGCGATGGGGCGGTAACCCAGGTAACTCTTCAGGAAACACTTGAGGAAAGTCGCGTACTACAGGAATATCCCCGATCTTTTTCTCTGTCGTCGATGTATCGATAACGAGTGCTAAAATAGCTATGTGGCCCTTTCGCAGACACTTCTGAGCCTTCAAAAAGGAGATGATGCCACTCACGACACCACTCTTGTCGCCTTGAACTTCGAGAGGTTCTTTTCCAGAACGAGGAATACAAATGATCTTTTCCTTGCATAGGATCTCTGCTTGCTGTTGGGATAACCAATCCATACCGATGACAATGTCGAAACTACTCAGAGTTATAGGAATGAGATCGATAGAGAAAGTCTGACCAGCGAGGATAAGATTACAACCCTGAACTATGTGTGTGGCTTCTAGACTTTTACCGTTAGCTAACTCTACGACATGTTTGGTGTTCAAAAGTGTTGGTGCGCGTTTAAGCATTTGACTAACGTTCAGAGACATATAACTAGTATCCGCACCCGAATCAAATAATACGGTAACATAAAAGTCGTCGAGAAGAAACTTACCCGCAACCACATTAGGATCGTTCCTTGCGTCACTCTGACCAATCACAAATAAACGACCCTTTGCACCATTGTTGTTGTTGTTTCCCCCATTGTTGTTCCCACTGCCCTGATTATTGTTGTTGCTGTTCTGATTCTGGTTTAATTGGGGACAGTTCCGCTTGAAATGACCTTCAGCCCCACACTGAAAGCATGTCTTATTTCCTTGCTGTTGTTGCTGTGACTGGCTTCGTGGAACTGGTGGCTGTTGTTGCTGGTTCTGATTCGCAGGCCTTGAGCTCCTGCAATCTTTAGCGTCAT
>JARYGA010009238.1:0-63422 GCA_030545235.1 Helianthus tuberosus | reverse complement strand
TATACATTATGGATGGAGTTAAGGTCGTGGAGCAAACTGGCGACAAAACGAAACATCAGGGAGGAAAATGTCCGTTTTTAAATGATTGAGGCAAAACCATTGTTTATTTAAAGTAGAGCGATGTTGTATGTGGTTGGGGGTTAATTGTCACTTAGTTTTAACAATGTTAAATTGGAAAAGAAAAAACAAAGAAGAAGAAGAAGAAAAAGAAAAAGAAGAGAAGTTACTAAATAATAACTAGGCTTTTGTCACTTAGTTTTAACAATGTTAAATTAGAAAAGAAAAAAAAAAAGAAGAAGAGAAGTTACTAAATAGTAATTAGGCTTCGTACATGCTTCATTTAGGTCACTTAGTTAACAATAATAAAATCACATATATAGAAAAAAAAATGTCACAATTAAAACACCTAATGAAAGTTAACTTAAAAAAATGAATTAATTCAATGCAACACTCAAAAGAATATTACTATGAAAATTTGCCCATTTTAAATCTATGAACTTATGTCTCCAAATGCAGAACCACATCTACGTTTGTGGGTTGCAATGTTTTACGAATCTTGTACCTTGCTACAAAAAGGCCAATTTTTGTGGTCCATTTCTTTTTCAGTTTTTCTGCATACGTATATTCCATTGAGTTTTTTCATTATTAACTACACTAATCTTTAAAATTTTAATTCAATATGGAGAAGAGAAAACAAGGCAATTGTCATTTAATGCTCTTGTGAGTTGTGACTATACATAACTACATAAGTGTCACAGAAGCAATTTACCTCAAGTAATTATTTCATTGGTTAAGTCTCACGCACTACTAGAAAATTAGGCAATTGCGACCAAAATTTGCGACCTACATAAGGCGGTCGCAAAATTAGCTACTAGTTTGCGACCAAAATTAAAACAGTTGCAAATTTAATGACCAACCCAGATTGGGTCGCAAAACGGTCGCAAATTTTGTGACCGCATTTTTCCGGTTGCAAATCAATTGAATAGCCGTCGAAAAACGATCGCAACGATGAGAAACATATAAAACATAAAATCTGCGACCGCTTGGCGGTCGCAAATACGAGAAACATATAAAAACCAAAAGTTGCGACTGTCTAAAGCAGTCACAAATATGAGAAATGTATAAAAAACAAAAGTTGCGACCGTCTAAAGCGGTCGCAAATATGAGAAATATAAAAAAAGCAAAAGTTGCGACCTTCTAAAACGGTTGCAAATACGAGAATATCTAAATGTACAGAGTTGTATACAAAACAATAAAAGAAACCATCGCACGCACGAGCATAACCTGCTTGTTATTTTTGATAAAAAATAAAAACAAATTCTTAATTAATTATAGGAAAAAAGTAATTTTTAGTAGTTAGTGAACCAAAAAAACTGCTCCACTATTTGCACACCCAACAATCTTTATTCACACTCCATAACATATACGAATCTCGTATTATAGCTTGCTAGTTACTATTTGTAAACATGTATTATTGAGGTAAAACATTATTGATTGCCTAGTGAAAAGTAATTAGTAACACATAATCTTCGTTTCAAACGATTAAGACGTAATTATCCAAAAAATATAGCCATTTACCCTATACAAGCTTTAAAATCGTTTTGCTTTTTATATGCGGTAAAAAAGATGGTTATTTATTTTCTACACAACTGTCAAAGAGTTCATGTTTTAATTTACTTGTACTATAAAAAAGCCCAAAAAGCTTATAGAATAGTTTATAATATTGGGCCTAAAAAACATAACCAAACAGTTGGTTACAGGCTGCTAAGAAGACTCAAAAAAGGTTTCAGGCAAGAAGACGATAGTATATACATACACAGCTGTATCTCTATATCTATGTGCGCGTGTGTGTGAATTGATCATTCATTCTGATGATTTGTATTATGTGATCGCATAAGAAGACTCATGAGAGCATCAGTGGTTTCCGTCGTTCCTCATCGTCTCAATTTTCGTCTGATCACAACAGCAGGATTCCTCATCGTGATTACGTGATTGAAGTTGTTCACGTCGTTCCTCATCGTGATTGAAGGATTCCGACGACTCCAATAGTCAAGATCTGAGCCCTATTAAGGTCAATTTCTCTCTAAACTTAGGTTTAATGTTGTTAATTCTGCGATTTTACAACCAATTTAGTTCGGAATCATGTTGTTATGATCGCTGCTGCGTTTTGATATGATTAATTTTGGATTGATTAGGTCAATAACGGTTTTTATTGCGAGTTTTTATGCTTTGATTTTGTCTAGATCTGTGATGTTTAGGTTCAGATTTACTTTTTCAACGTGTTTATGTGTTATTAGATTCAAATCGGCTACGCAGACCTAATTATTGCCAATTTATTATCCATTTTTGTCGGTTACTAGTTTTATTGATGTATTTTGTGATGTTACGAAATCTCTACGTGCTTAATTCCTAATTTTGCTTTTAATTGCTGTAACATATCGGTTCTGGTATAATTTTTGTTTAGATATGTTCTGTTTGACTTTGTTTAGGTTCTGATTTACTTTTAAAACCTATTTGTGTTATTAGATTCAAATCGGCTACGGAGACCTAATTGTTACCAATTTTTAATCTGTTTCTGTCATTGATGTGTTTAATAATTTGTTATTAGTTTTATTGATATGTTATTAGCTTTTCATTGTTGTATGTATATCGTTCGTGGTTTAATTTATGTTTAGATCTACTGAATAGTCATGATTATGCTATCCATTGGATGATGGACATGGAAACAAAATGATGAAATCCACTTGTCCAGTCACTGGCAATAAGCTTGGCACACTTGATTTAGTTGCAAACTCTATAAAGATTGCCAACCAAACAGTTTTATTCATGCCATCCTTTCACTACTATACAAAGTTGCCGCATGTTACTACACCTGTTGACTTTTAGCATCATTGAAAGAACCAGCTTAGGGTCATTAAGTGAAGGTAATCCTCATACCCAAACATCACAACAAATATGTGTTTATGTATAATCTAATGTTTCTATTTGTATGTCAGACTTGCAAGTATGGGCATTATGAACGCGATTCGACATTGTATCTTCCACACATGATGATGGCTGTCCCCCCTCCTTCAAAGCCATTGAAGCCTCAATAGGTGAAATACGAGGGATATCTTTTGGAGAAGTATGGGAAGGAAAGTAGCCAACACCCAAAATTTAACCAAGACTTGTGGTACCGACTGGTAACTTTGACAACAATATAAGCAGCTAATCAGTTTAATAAATTATGATTATGCCGGCCACTAATATTTCACTTTGCATTGGTTTCATTAGATCGAAAGGTTGAACGTGATTATCCAAGATATAGTGAAAGAAAAAGAAGAAGAAGAAGAAAAAGAAAGGTTGAACGAAATTATTGCGGGATTGGTGGTGGAAAAAGAGAAAGATAACGTGGAGAAAGAGGCTATGAATCAAAGAATGGCAAACATTGAAGTGATGCTAAAAGCTAGGTTTCAAAACGTATAATGTTTGAGTTAGGTTATAAATAATTTGTTTCAACATGTATTTTGTTATAATAACTTTGGTATTTGATGTTTTAAGTGGAATGTTTTATATAATTGTGAAAATTTGATGATGTGTAAATTTAAAAAAAATGACGTTATATGCAGGTTAAAAAAAAGGCTAAAAAGGTAAAAAAAAAAAAAAAAAAAAAGCATTTTGCGACCGTGAAAGACGGTCACAAATTTCCTTAAGGCAAGCGGTCGGAAAATGATTGCAAATTTTAAAAGGCAAGCAGTCGCAAAACGGTCACAACAAGACTGTCGCAACCAAAGTCCCACAAAACCAGTAACGGTCGCAAAATTTGCGACCATTTTTATAGTCGCAAAACCCAGGTCGCAAATGATAGCAGCAGTCGCAACTCGGTCGCAATAGAGCAATTGCGACGGGTGTTTTTCCGATCGCATGTTTGATCGGGAAACGGTCGCAATAGGGCAGTTGCGACTGTTTTGCGACCGGAAATGCGGTTGCAAAAACCCAGTTTTGTAGTAGTGACGGTATGTGGTAATATGCATCACAAGGTTGTATGCTATAACCCGATGATACATCCACAAACGTGACATTTAAATTGATTCACTTATATTTTGTAACGAATCAACCAAATGTCACTAAAATGACATTACACTGAGTTGCGCATCAGTAATAAGCAAGCGCAACTATATAATGCACTTCAAATGTCAAGTGCATTTACCGAGTTGCCCTATATAACCAACAACAGATTCATCATAGAATGATCACAACATGTAATCAAAAGTATTAATAGTACAACCCAAAATGCCAACTTTTGTGAAGTTCTAATATGTTAAGCATGTTCCCCATGGCCCATACACACTGGTCATTGTTAGCTTCATATGTGCATCCATTGAAGAGGCTGAGACATGTCCAATGGCTTACAAATCCTAAAGTTAACACTCAGCAAGATTTTGTTTTCCATTTTGTTCTTGTTCTCACAATTTTCGTTGCGAGAATGAAATTTCATTCGTGTTACGGGTGCTTTAATAGTAAAATAAAATCCGTCAAAATCAGGAATTTTGTATGAACAAAGTGCAAGGAACAAAATAACAGTAATCTAACATGACTTAATTATCTATGATCAATCACCATCAAACAACAGCATACATTTGACTGAGTTCTTGCATCATCCTTCAACTACCAAACCACAGGCAGACAACTGAATCTAACCTTGTTTCTCATTAACCAAGAAGGTTCTGGCATCAAGCGGGCACGACTTAAGGCTTAGCACAGTCAATCACCTTGTACCATAGTCAGCAATGGGGTTTATAAATCTAACTGTACAACCATTCAAGTCAAACCAACTAACTATGCAGGAGGTTATAGGCGGGCAAATCACGTATTCTCTGGATGTCTTCAAGTGCAAGTTCTCTCTCCAGTTGTTTCCGTGTACTTTGTAAAACATCCTGAGCCATTGAGAGGCCAAGCATTAGTACAACATCGTAATTGATATAGAGGCGTGTTCAATACAGAACCAAGTTAAGTATAGAACTGTGGAAACAACATAAGAATATGTACATGGTGTGACAGTTACGTAACCACCTTATATATTATAGTTAACACAATCGGTACAAGTGTTTATGCGGTCATGTAGCTTTTACTTAAAATTGCTACTGTATTAATAATCCATCAAAAGTTTAAGAAATATTACATTGAACTCCATGTATGACGCATGCATAGCGAGCCATTGAGCATCCATCAAAACAAAAGCTATACAGTATAGCACATCAAAGGCCTCTTCATCCTCTGCAATTAATTATTTACACAAGAAGGAATGCATCACAATACTTGAAAATGTAGAGGGGAGAATACAAAACATTTAAGAATAATAATTACCTCCCAATATTTTTACAAAATTGATACAGGTATGACATCTAGGCTTAACTGCAAAATAGAATTTATTAACAAGACGGATCATCTCTAATATACACACGATCCATACCAAAAATTGATAATTAAGTCAGGAAAACTATAATCAACAAATGTTATACAAGATGGATTCAGTTTTCGGTTTTGCACACCTTGATATAACTCCAACATCTGTGTCAACATAAAGGATACGTTAACGCCTGCGACAGCAAAAGGATACTCCCATGTTGCCATTTTCCCACGTTGTTTCAATACTAACCTACGAAAAGCATTCTTCATTTTTGAAATTAATCAATTAGTAACTTGTAAAAAAAAGAGGTCAAAATTAAGTCAAAGAGATTAAAAGGAACCATACAGGAAATGTTTTTGCAAAGAACAACAAATTTTCTAGTGATATAAAACCACATGTCCTACAACAGAAAAAAAAAATCTTTGATCATTATATAATCATTTATGAGATGTAATATATATATGCCACAATGGATGTCTTTAATTACTGTACATTGTACCTAAAGTCGAGAGAGGGATTAACTCCTTGCCAACCCATTTCCATCCACTGCTCAGAGATCAATCCTTTAAGTGTAACTTCTGGATATGCTAAATTCCACAGTTCTGCAAGGGCTTTCTGTCAATAAAATATATAAATACATCAAAAAACAAGCAATGTTCAATAGGATGATAAAATATAACTACTTGATTATATCATTTTTAATTAAAGAATGTATGGAAATGGAGAATAACACCTGATGATCTACACGAGTCTCGTCAAAAGGTACATCCGCACGTTCATGAAGCCTCTGATATCTTTCTTCCTGTACATTATTGCATACAGTTAGATTTTAAAGAAATTTCCATTCAAGTTTCCATCTTTAATATAGTCAATTTTTTCTATAACTCGTTGTTTCCCCAAATGTGTTTAACACTTATTTATATTAAATACACACACAGAACCAACCTCAACTGAGGTGAGCTTAGAATCGTATTTGTTGCTTCCAGAATGCTTGGGGCCTGTGCGGCTAAAGATTCCTCCAATCCATGTCCGTGGACCAACCATAGCAGTAGCTAAATCCAACAACTTCCCAAAGTTACAAAAATGAAATGAATAACAAAGTCACTGACATAATTTTTTTTCAGTAACCCTGAGAACCCGCTGCCGAAATAGTCACGAGACCCCACTAATACCCTGTTAACCAATGTTATAAGGTAAAATGCAGCTTGTGGGGCATGTGGCCTTCAAGGGGGTTAAAGACAAAATTCCAGTAGAAGCTGATTTGAACCTTATACATATGTTATAGGGACTCAAGAACTTACCACTACGGCACTAAACCACCCCCTTGAAGGTTAGTAACCAACATAATTGAAAACCAGAGAGGGGCAAACCAATAATATGGGACTAGGTGTAAAATAACATTCACTCACCAATACATCGAGTTAATTCTGATTTTCTAGTAAGATACTTATGTAACCATTCCAAAATGTTGCTTTTGTTGTGTGTCCAAGGATAATCATCTTCATCAACCTGGTTTATGAACGAAAATTTAAATGGATATATGATGATTCAGTCGCAAAAGAACGAGTGGTTCAAAGAGAAACATAAAGAAAAGATCATATAATTGTTTTGATAACATAAGAAAAAAAAAACTTGAAAAATGAGTGCATACTTGGAAGCGAAAACTTTTTAGGAAGAACCGCACGAACTCATTAGGAAAGTGCAGATCAATCATCTGAGATCTGCATAGCATTGATTAAATATTACTGAAATGTGTGATGTTCCGTGCAACCGAAGCAATCGTAATTCATCAAATTGTACCACAATGAATAAGAAACATAAAACATAAAGACATAGGCCTAATATGTGATTGCAAGAACA
Source organism: Helianthus tuberosus (assembly GCA_030545235.1). NCBI lineage: Eukaryota > Viridiplantae > Streptophyta > Magnoliopsida > Asterales > Asteraceae > Helianthus > Helianthus tuberosus. The sequence continues at coordinate 56,173 of JARYGA010009238.1, read as the reverse complement.
AGAAGGTATCTCCTATGTTTTAACATCATCACTGAATAATAACAAAAAAAAATGAAAAAAAAAGAGGAATGTGGTTGATCGATTTCTCTAACTCTTTCAAAATAAAAGGAGATAATCAAAAACACAATGTGGGTTCTCAAAAACTAAAGAAAGATGATGAAAAAAAAACCATGATTTACCCTTAAAATTCAACCTTTCATCACACCATATCAATTTCTTGAGGAAAGAAAATATCAAGAAAGTCAATGAATCATGAATGAATAAAAGCATAGAACAAATCAAGATTCTCATCAATGGGTTAAGATTCTCATCAAAGAGAAAGAAACAAGATCCATTAAGCTTTTTATAACATAAAATTTTATCAATGCTTGATCAAAGAAAATTAAAATCTGAAATGAAACAATACCTATCAAATGGGCAAGAAACAAGATTAAGCCAATATTTAATAAAAATCCATTCTTGATCCAAAAAGAAACAAAACCCGTATAACAAATGTCAAGTAGTAAATTTTATATTTGTACCTTTTAAAGAACAAGAATATGGTGTTGAGATAGAAGGAGTATGACAATGGCAACTGAGCTTTGGGGAAAGGGACCCCAACCAGGAAGACGGCTTCTGGAATTTTTGTTTTGATAAAAACCAGACATGTTTCTACAATTCTGCCTAATCTATAGCTCTCTTTCCTCTCTATTTAGCCTTCCAACTTTCAAGTGCTTTTTTTTTAGTTAACTTCATTTTGTGGTTTCTATTTTCTGCCATTTGATTCTAGTTCATTAAAAGTATCATAAACTTAACAAAGGAAGAAAATTTAAACACCTTCGCTTTTGTTCTCTGTCTTGTTAGGCCATGTGTTGTGGGTTAGTGCCCCATGCCAACTCACAATATAGGTCACCAAACACGACTACTCCTTGTTAATGGAGGGCGCTAATCCCTTCTCCGCAACCCAATAACAGCGTGAATTGGTTTGAGAGATGGGTCCTACCCCAATCCAACCAACCACATGCTTTTCTTTTTTTAACTTTTTTTATTTTTTTGTTAGTTATTCCACTGCACCTAGTTAGTCGGTACCTAGTTATTGCTCAAATTTCTATGTGAAAGTGACGTGGCTCCGGTGATGTGATAGTGGTTTAGTTATTCTACAACAAATAACCTTGTCTTCTTTGCCAAATTCATTAATTTTGACACAAAGAACTCTAGAAAATCAATTTAGTTTGTTTCTCAACTCTTTTTTTTTTTTTGTCTTGTTTTTGTTTACAATTTTGGTTAAATCTCAGTTTATTGTACAGAAACTAAGAGTCACCAGGAGTGATGTGTTTTTGGGCAGCGTTACTAAACAAGAGAGGAGATCATTGGTAGGTGTTTTGAGGGTGGCAGCAGGTAGGGGAATGAGGATTTGGGTTTTGGTAAGATCTGTTTTTTGGTTGAGAGTAGTGGTAGTGTGGCGATGATCGGTGATGGTGTGGTGGCGCCGGAAGTAGAGACTTGTTTTTTAATTTCTTATACTAGGATTTTTACCACGCGCGTTGTTGCGAGAATTTGGTTAGTATCAGTCTGTTTTATTACGGTGATGACACTCGGTACCTTTTTATAGTATCAGAATTTGGTTAGTGTCAAATCCCCTAACTCCGGTTGGTGGTTGAAGAGACTCGTCAACGTCCAAAGAGATCTAACAGTCTTCTACTATGCCCTTGAGGATCCCTGCCATCGATGGGTTCGTGTCCCCTTCTTACCCGGGCGATGATCCTATCATTAAATGAAGCCGTACCAACCTCGTACTATCCCGGCCGGCACTTTCTCTCTCTTATTGCAGAGCATAAATACTCATGGTAGGGAAGATGACATGGGGTCATAACCTCTCTTGTTCCGGCCCCTTTGAGTGTTTAGCTGATGAAATATATTGGTATATGTTTGCTTTGTCTTTCCACCATCATAACAGAGCTGACAGTCGTCCTGGATGCCGACAAGTACAATAGGAGGTCTTCTCCAGGTATGGGTGTTGCAAGAGTGGGCAAGTTGCACATTAGCTTTTTCATTTCTTGGAAGGTTGTTTCAGCTTCCCGGTTCCATCGAAACTTGCTTGTTTGCAAACATTCTTTTAGGACCTTCATAAAAGGGAGTGTTTTGTCAGCAACTTTCGAAAAGAAGCGATTGAGTGTGATTAATCTCACGTTTAACTGCTGGACTTCCATGAGGGATCTCGGGGATCTCATCTCCACGACTGCTTGCGTTTTTTCCGGATTGGCTTGGATCCCTCCTTTAGTCACTACAACCCTAGGAACTTCCCTTCTTCCACCCGGAAGTAACATTTCCCTGGGTTTAACTTCATGTTTACCTCCAGCATGGTTCTGATTGTTTCTGCCACATCTTCTAGCATCGTGGTTTCCGTGAGGCTTTTGATTACAATGTAGTTCCATCTAAAATGTATTTTCTTCCATTTATCCGACTTAATATATCAAACTAAATTAAAATTGATAAGTATCAGTTTTGATTTACAAAAGAGGGTTGAGTTATAATACAAAGTGTTTAAAAATAAGAAGGGTAAGAAGCCACCAGATAGTGACAAGTGTCCAAGGAGGAATGAAATGGAAAGGGTAATTTTGTCTACAAGAGGAAAGAGAATATGCACATGCAAGTCACATGTTATTTCCCCCCCAATTTTTAAACGTCCGTAACTTTTTTATACATGATTTGTTTTTAAAAAAAATTATACCATAAAATCGAGCGTTTTTTTATCTTTAATATGAGTACCATATTGTTATATTTTACAAAAAAAATTCAAAAACCCAGTTGCATATTACACAATGGACATGATGTAAAACACAATGTAAAGTAGATAAAAAACACAATCAATGACAACAGATAAAGACACAATGGACAACATACTAAAACACAATGACCATAACGTATAACACAATGGCGATAACATATAACACAATAAGTATCAGACTAAATAAAAACACAATTGATGACAACAGATAAAAGACACAATTAATGACAGCAGATAAAAGACACAATGGAGAGCAGATGAAGACACAATGGAAAACAAACTAAAAACACAATGCACAACAAACTAAAACATAATGAACAAAGATAATAAAAAATTGAACAAATTATTAAAACACAATGGACAACATATTAAAACACAATGAATAACATATTAAACACAATGACCTGAACTAATAACACAATTTATAGAAAACCCATATATAACACCATTTTCATTGTGTCATATATTGTGTTATAGGTTCTTATAAAAACGCAATGGATAGAACCCAAATTAACATTGTGTTATAGGTTTTAATAATAACACAATGGACATGATGTAAAACACAATGTAAAGTAGATAAAAAACACAATCAATGACAACAGATAAAGACACAATGGACAACATACTAAAACACAATGACTATAACGTATAACACAATGGCGATAACATATAACACAATAAGTATCAGACTAAATAAAAACACAATTGATGACAACAGATAAAAGACACAATTAATGACAACAGATAAAATACACAATGGAGAGCAGATGAAGACACAATGAAAAACAAACTAAAAACACAATACACAACAAACTAAAACACAATGAACAAAGATAATAAAAAAAACTGAACAAATTATTAAAACACAATGGACAACATATTAAAACACAATGAATAACATATTAAACACAATGACCTGAACTAATAACACAATTTATAGAAACCCAGATATAACACCATCTTCATTGTGTCATTTATTGTGTTATAGGTTCTTATAAAAACGCAATGGATAGAACTCAAATTAACATTGTGTTATAGGTTTTGATAATAACACAATGTATAGAAACTCTACTGACCAAAACCCAGTTAAAAGACACAATGACCTGAACCTTTAACACAATGAAAAAAACCCAGTAAAAATGAAAATTTTTATTTTATTTTTATATGATAATATGGTACTCATATTAAAGATAAAAAAACGCTCGTTATTATGGTGAAATTTTTTTTCAAAAAAAATGTCGTATGAAAAAGTTATGGACGTTTTAAATCGATGGGGGAAATTGTCATGTGCCTTGCATGTGGAGAGAGAAAATCCATAAATATAGGATTCCCTTTTTGCCCTTCTATTATCTTCTTTTCCCTACAACTAATCTCAACCCTTCAAATCTAAGATCAATGGACTAGAATCCTTCTTACCCTTCTTATTTATTTTATCCTTTGTATTTGATCCTAACCCTTACAAAAGAAATTTAATAATTATATTCTGCGTACTAAAAATTAGCAGTTAAAACTAACTCCCAAATGCCCGTTTATCCAAATCTTATTTTTCAAATTCAAATTAATATGATAAGTATATTTGTATCTCAGGAAATTATTTTTAAATAAATTCCAATTACAATTACAATTACCTCCATAACACCAAATAAAAAATACTTTATTGTACTTTATATTAGTTATTGAAAATGAATATAAATAAGTTTTTGATAACCGGATATGTTTTTGGGAGACTTTAACCTTTACCATTAGATCACACGGTGTGGGCGTGGATTTGTGGTGTTTTGGCCACTCCACGCCGTAAACACCACACCGCACACTGCGTTGTTACTGGCGTTGTTTTGTGGGCAGGAGGAATTTCACCGGCGTGGAAGGGCATATGGGTGCAACATGACATGCTTTTATTGGATGTGGTAAGTAGTCGTTGCCCCAAACCCCAAACGGCTAGTAAAATTAAAAATAAAAAATTTACTTCTTCCATTTTATATATAATATACCACTTCTCAACCCACATATCACTTCTTCCATTTTACATGTCAAAACAACCTACCAAAAAACATTTGGAAATGCCGGTTATTCCACGGAGCGTAGAAGAGGATATTGCGTTACGCGAATCGTGGGTTGTGGGTCGTGGCAGTGACCAACCACGAGACTCCGTTACCCACGTATCCGTTATGGGATCGAGTTTACCATGAATTTTGTATACGTAGGGGTGAGGCCATCCGAAAAGCGTATGTACTTTGTTCACGTTTTCGGATGATTCATATGGATAGTGAGAGATTTGAGGCGATAGTCAATGGTGTGGACAACGACGATGGTGAGCTAAACGAAGGCGACATCATCCAAGTCGCTTGCATCGAGTACCTAACAGGTACGGTGGTGACTTCAAACACTACGCGGCGTGGCAAATAATACGTTTTTTTGGTTGATGTTTTATTTTAAGTTATGTAATTTTTTTTATTTTTAAGTTATGTCACGTTATTTTTTTAATTATTATTAACTGGTTTTTATTTAAATATAAAAGGTGTGTGCCATGTGTTGAAAAACGCCATGTCTCCACGACCCTGGCTACACCGTCCGTTCTAGCACTATGCCACGTTCTGACGGTTGGTCCACGTGTCGCATCATGTCTCATCTTCAAGCCCCAATACCGTACTGTGCTCTTAGAAAAGAAATATATATTTTCAAAGTATTAATTTTTAACTATTTAATTAATGGTGACCTTTCACTGTTACTAACTTACCTTGATTATTTTACCAATTAATTAGTTTTTCGAATACACATGATCATAATAGTTATTTGTGTAATAGTTCATTTTATTAAAGTTAATTGCTAAAATCGTCCATAAGATTTGGGCACGTAGCACGTTTTCTATTTTCGTCCAAAATGAAATTTTTGTATCAAATTGCCCTCAACGTTTGTAACTTTTTACCATTTTCATCCAAACCACTAACTTAGTTTATTTTTTCTGTTAAGTTGAAAATATTTGGATGAAACTGGCAAATATAAAACCACAGGGACGATTTTGGCAATTTACTCAAACCCTTTTTAATTTCTTTTATTTAATTATTTTTGTTACATATATAATAAAAAAAAAGAATATACATGGAGTTTTTAGAAAAAAAAAATTAATAATTTTGTCACATATTTTTTATAAATTTTCATCTAAATCACTAACTCAGTTTATTTTTTTTTATATAAACCAGTTTTATAAAGAGAAAACGTCATTGGTGTGCAACGCATAAAAATCGATTACAACTTTTAGTATTTATCAATTGTTGAGATAGAAAAAAATGTAAAATGTTACATATTTTTTAAATGTGTTGAGCACTAAGAAAATATATTGGTAGAAATAAAATATTTATTTAATTAAGATTATGAGAGTAACTAACTAATACTTATTCTGAGTGGCTTGAGTAAATAAACTTTTGGTTCATAGCATTATAATTACAATTCGGTGGGTAATTTTAAGGTTTGGTAACGATACATTTTTTGATAGGGGGCACTGACTTCTGTTTTTTCTTAGAAGCGGATTTAAAAGAGTAGAAGATGAATTACAAACTTGGTACATATGATAAGATTTTTTTATTTGACATTTTTCAATAAGATCAATCGCATTTTAGTTTTATAAAATTTAGAGGTTTAAGTAGATTTTATTTTTATAAGACTGATCTATATAAAAAACTAGAAATTAATTTCTGTCTTAGTTTATAAACATCATTCGCCTTAATAGAAAAATTAACTTAGTTAGTGGTTGGATGAAAATTTATAAAAATTATGTGACATAGCTATTATTTATTTCATATAAAATTGCATGTATATTCTTTTTTATTATATATGTAACAAAAATAATTAAATAAAAGAAATTTAAAAGAGTTTGAGTAAATTGCCAAAATCGTCCCCGTAGTTTTATATTTGTCAGTTTCATCCAAATATCCTCAACTTAACAGAAAAAATAAACTAAGTTAGTGGTTTGGATGAAAATGGCAAAAAGTTACAAACGTTGGGGGCAATTTTGTACAAAAGTGTCATTAAACCTGCCCAAACCTCAGGGACGATTTTGACAATTAACTCATTTTATTATTACTGTTTATTGTTAACTTTATAACTTATTCTAAAGTAATTTGATATAACTCATATACAATGTAACACGCGTAAAATAAAAAATATATATATAACATATGACTAATTCTGTTGTAAGAGATGATGAAAGAACTTTTTTATCTAACATCTGAGATTGTATGATATATATTACCTTATACATGTATACACTATTGATGTGTTTATAACTTTAATTTTTCAAAATAAAAAATCATTTCTTGTAGTTTGTACCTTTAACAATGTTTATACCAACGCTACCAAGAGGTGTAAGTTTAAAAATCTTTTGTTAGATTATCATAGATCAAATATGATACCTAAAACAAAAAATTCTTAGATTATCATAGATCCAATATGATACCTAAACAAAAAATTCTAACAAAGATATCATCGTCAAGTTTTTCAAACCGTTACGTATGGTCTACAAAATAGAACATCAGCAACACTATTTACCATAAATCTACCAGCTTGCGGTATGTTTATATAAATATAAATCATACAAATCCCTTGAATGTTGTAATATTTTGTATGATATATTGTACTTTACTCCTTAAAACTATACATTAAAATACAATATTAATTTTTTACATTTTAAGCTTATTTGTTCCAGGTCTATCTAGGTCTGATAATAACAATTCAACTCTGTCATCTAATAATCACCAATTTACTATATGTTCAAACATTATTACATCTACCAATGCATGGACGTTAACCCAAAGATCAACTTTAACAAGGTTATCATCAGGGAAGCATATGTTATCAAGTAATCAACGGATTATCAAGAGTAATAAGCAGAGCAGTGTTAAATTATTAATACTTGATAGGGATGGCAATATTACAAATGAAAAAACGAATATTGTATACAAGTAGATAACTAAAAATTTATGAAATCTTTGTATATTTTCTTAATACGTTTATATTCTCACAGAGGCCGTGCCTTACTTCTAATAAATTTTATGTATGTCGGTTATTTAAATTTATATGTAATCTCAGTTACTTATAGCTTTATAGTTTATACAAGTTTTATTTGTTACACCCATATGCCAAACGGGAAATAACCTAGTCCACATTATAAATATCTATTGGGTTACAGTTTTGGGCCATACAAAAAGGCCAATCAGTTGTGAGTTCCGTCTGTTTGAAGTTTCCAACTAGCAGGCTACCATATTATTATGTTTGGGCCACAAAAAGATAATCTTATTATATTTTTTGGTATCTTTGTAAAAAGATAGCTAATCTTATTATATTTTTTTGGTATCTTATTTTTTGTATCTTTGTAAAAAGATAGCTAATCTTATTATATTTTTTTGGTATCTTTGTAAAAAGATAGCTAATCTTATTATATTTTTTGTATCTTTGTAAAAAGATAGCTAATCTTATTATATTTTTTTGGTATCTTATTTTTTGTATCTTTGTAAAAAGATAGCTAATCTTATTATATTTTTTTGGTATCTTATTTTTTGTATCTTTGTAAAAAGATAGCTAATCTTATTATATTTTTTGGTATCTTTATACTTTGGTTATAAAGTTAGATGCGAATCATGTAGGTATACATATACTGGACCCGATTAAGTGGGCTCGTAAATGAGCCTAGTACGGCTCCTATACCATAATACATACTACATACATATATACATAAAGATATTGATTCTTATACAATACAATGACTTGACCATGATCGTCGAGGCTACGGTCTTTGGAGCCCTTTTGATGAGTTCTGTCAGTGTTTGTAGCAAGTCTATGCTTAGCTAAGCTTATGATCGTCTAAGACCAATCTGGTGAATATATGCTTCAATACGAACTATGAACTTTATATATGATCATTGAAAAAAACAATAAATTATTAAACAAATTAAGAAGAATTTCAGATTCATTAACTCCCCTTTTTATTTGTACATATAAATCAATAGATAAGACTCGTTTTATAAATTATTTGGATTATTTTGGAGAAATGGACAAAATTCTCAACACATTAATGTCTCAATCATGTGCTATGTCTATTAAGTTGGATATTTTATACCATTATATTTATGTTTCCATATCAGCCAACAACCAAATTAAAATGACAAGACTTTTTGAAGATTGCAATGTAGTATTAATTGCTTGGGAGTCAAAATATAATGAATTCTAAGGTACACGTTTTTTTACTATCATTATTTTTTGGAAAAATTACAAGTTTTGTCCTTTATCTTTATACCACTTTTCAGGTGGTATCCTTTTTAACGAATGTTGACAGGCGGTGTCCTTTACTAGGTATTTTGTTGCAAGTTTAGTCCTTTACATCCAACCTAGTTAAAAAAAAACCCTGTTAATTGTTGGGTGTAAAGGACTAAACTTGCAACAAAATACCTAGGTAAAGGACTAAACTTGCAACAAAATACCTAGTAAAGGACACCGCATGTCAACGATTAACAGAGTTTTTTAACTGGGTTGGGTGTAAAGGACTAAACTTGCAACAAAATACCTAGTAAAGGACACCGCCTGTCAACATTCGTTAAAAAGGACACCGCCTGAAAAGTGGTATAAAGATAAAGGACAAAACTTGTAATTTTTCCTTATTTTTTTTTCCTTTTTTTAAACAATGAAACTTCTATATAAAATACAGAAACCGGGCCAACAAGCTGATGAAAAACCCGACAATTACAAGATTACATCGCGAATATTAAAATCAACCATCTATTCCGGTCAATAATTCAATATTACAAAATTTAGACCTGTTTGTAATCAAAAAGAAAGAATTCTCCTTTATCGTGTTTGCACTTCTATTGTAGTGAGTATGCTGATGATTAAACATCTTCTACTTTTTTATCCTTCCAAATTTCCTATGCCGTGACTTGAAGAATAGCTCCAAATCGTTTTCTAGTTCCTCGGCCCGTTTATATCTGCAGCCAAAGAAAGGAGGTGTTGAATCGAGGAGACTTCGTTTGGGACAGGAATTTTTAACCATGTTAGGATTGTCCACCACACAGATTTTGCGAAGAGACAATCCCAAAGAATATGAACAACCGTCTCCTCCTCAAGGCCACATTTTGGACAATAAACATCACCTATACTTACTCCTCCATGAGCCAGGGCCACCTTTGAGGGAATGCGGTTGAGGGAAGCACTCTAGACGAACATATTAAGCTTTAGAGGGATCTATTTATTCCAAGGGTTCCATTGTGTCATCACAGATGTCACGGCATCTTGAATTTCGATCTAATGGCCACAATTGAAAGACTATCCGGATTGTCACCCTTCCAAACCCAGCATCATTTCGGTCGGAACACAAGAACCTGGAACGTACCTGGTAGAAATCAAAAGGTTAGTTGGATATAGTTTAATCTATATAATATAAATTGTCTATTTCACAAACTTAGTTATATGCTTTAACTTGGACTAAAGTAAAGGTCTACTTGGCAGAGACATATGTCTTTTAAAGAGAAGGTTTCAAGTTTAAATCTGGACGACATGAATAGTTTAATATAAATAGTGTAACGTAGAAGTAGCAATATCATTTATTGTTAAGAAAAATGCTTGAACTTGGACTTATTATTCATTAATAAAATATAATTTACTTTTATAACTGATTGTAAAATATGTTGATATACTATTATAGGGGGCCGCTAGAATGAGAACCACCACGAGTTGTAAGAACCATGAGAACCGTGCCCCGCGGGTAGCCGTCGGCGACGAAATTTTGTTTACACCTAGATCCGTATATTTTAGGGGGGGTGTAAAATTTTCGGTTCAAACGGCGCGCCCGAGGGGGTAGTTTTTTACGCCCAAAGTTTGGGTTTTTTTAATTTTTTTAATTTTTCTTTTTTTTTTTTACCAAACTTTGGGCGTAAAAAACTACCCCCTCGGGCGCGCCGTTTGAACCGAAAATTTTACACCCCCCCTAAAATATACGGATCTAGGTGTAAAAAAAATTTCGTCGCCGACGGCCACCCGCGGGGCGCGGTTCTCATGGTTCTTACAACTCGTGGTGGTTCTCATTCTAGCCATCCCCTACTATTATATATTATACATATTAAAACAAATTGATCATGAATAGTGTTTTTGATTTTTTAAGTAATTGTTTTATTTTTTTAATAATATTTAATATATATATATATATTAAAACAAATTGATCATGAATAGTGTTTTTGATTTTTTAAGTAATTGTTTTATTTTTTAATAATATTTAATTTGCTATATATATATATATATATATATATATATATATATATATAATTAAAACAAAGTCTTCAATTTTTAATTATATTTTATTTATCATATGTTTTGATTATTTTTCTAATAACTTGCGTTTTATGTTTATTTTTTCGGCATTGCGATATAGATTTATTGAAAACGGATAATGCGCTGCCATCGTACTAAACCGAACTAAAACCGACTGTTTTTCCTTTTCAACATTGCAGTATAAATTTTATTGAAAACGAATATTGTCCTGCCATCATACCAAAAAAGAACCAAAACCGACCTAATAATATATGTATCGGTACCAATATTTATTGTTTTTGGTTTTGATAAGCCGTTATTTATTTATTTTATTTTTGTTTTCAATAAACTGACATCGTATCGCTATTATACCATGTCGAACAACATCGCAACATGTACATGTTCTCATTTGTATGGTTTATGTTTGGTACTAAATTTTGTGATGCTATCTTAGTTAACCAAACCGAGACCGACCGAACAACATTGGTATCAGTACCACTACTTTTTTTATTACTTCTGCTTTTGCTTTTAAAAACTGATGTACCCTACCGAATAACATTGGTACATGTACATGTATTCCTTTTTTATGGTTTTTGTTTTCTTTCATTACCGGTACCGTGACGATCTCAATTGATTAATACCGTTCAGACAACATCATGTCGGTAATGGTGTTTGTTTTTTCGTTTCTCTCCATGTAAAACATGTGTTGATTTCTATATCGAGTGCATGTATCATACCGATACTATAACAAACCAACCCGATACCGATCGAATGCCCACGATCACGTACCGCCGCAACGTGCGGAGAAACAATCTAGTTATATATTGTTGACGAATGACGATAAATAGTAACTTTATTTTTATAATAATATCTAGTTTTTTATTATTTTTTATTTAATATATTATAATAATTTATTATTATATTTACTTTTAATATATATTTTTTGTTTTTTTCCTTTTTAAAACCATATATTTTCTTTACCATTTTTTTAATAATTCTTTTCTTTTTTAGAACATATATTAATTTATCAATTAATTTGATATTTCTTTAATAATTTATGTTTATAACTTTTTTCTAAAAACTTAAATACGTAGTTGTGTTTAATTTTTTTCTCTCGATATTCCGTTATAAGTTTTGTTAAAAACGAACTTGTACTCAAATAAAGTATTTATTTGGTATCATAAAACGGTACGATTATAAACTAAAGCGTTCTAATGGTCTGACTTTCTAAACAACATGTTTTATTTTCAAATTACTTTTGTTTTATATTATCATTTGCTCGGTTTCGCCCCAATGCGCGGCGTAAAAAAACTAATAGAATAACTATTTACCTTTATTTAAAAATTAATAATTAGTTTCATATTAAATTCATTTGGTTAATAATAGAATAACAATCTTTAATTAAAAATAAGTATTATATTATTATTATTATATATTATTATATTTATATATATTAATAGAAACTACTCATAAACAGTAGTTTTCTTTTAAAATATTAAAATAAGTTTTTAAAATTAATTGATTCCATTTCTTTAACATTCAATTCACCCATGATGGAAAAAAAACATCGTAACTTTCCTTTGATTAACATATTACTTTCTTTTGCAAATAAATCTCATCTTTTATGTACAGTTCTAATAAAGTTAAAACCTATTTACATATTTATAAAATTTAAAATTATGGGTATATAATATGTGATGCATACATTTTATAAAACTAATAGCTAAACATACAAATATAAGATATTTAAAAAATTACAGTTGTATTATTAACAAAAAGAAAATGAAAAAAATAATCATTTTACTCTTTTTGTTATTTATGAGATTATTAAAAAACTAGGGGAATTGCTACCATCGGAATAGTTACCAATTTTTGTTTTTATGGCATTCGATCGATGTACAACGGTTGATACAAAGAGTGTCGATGTCCAAGTACCGCAATAAACCGAACTGATACCAACTGAAATCCCGCCGCATCGCGCGAGGGAATTCTGCTAGTTATATTATATTATATATATTGTTGACGAAAGACGATGAATAGTAACTTTATTTTTATAATAATATATAGTTTTTTTTATTATTTTTTATTTAATATATTATAATAGTTTATTATTATATTAACTTTAAATAACATTTTTTTCCTTTTTTAAAACCATATATTTCCTTTACCATTTTTTAATAATTCTTTTTTAGAACATATATTAATTTTCAATTTATTTGATACTATAGCGGGTCGGTTGTGGGTGGTTAACCGTGTATTTAGCTTAACTAAAAATAACTTAATTTTTTAACATGGAATAAATTGTTATTGCATATTTGTATATATTAGTATATTGCATAGTATGAAAAATACATATAATCTATAATATTAATATCGATTATTACCGAATATTCAAATAAAGTGATAAGATATATTCCAAAAATTCAAATAAACAATTATATATTAAAAAATTAGTCAAAAGTCCTAAATCCTACAAAAGATTATTACATGTCGGTTCGGTTATGATGGGCATGGAAACATTGATAACCATAACTGACCTACTACTTTCGGTTTTCAGAAAAAACATTAACCGACCCACCGGTTTTTGATTTGGTTCGGTTTTGCCGGTTAATTCGGTTATGGTTCGGTTAATTCGGTTTTTTGCACACCCCTAAAACAGGGTAATGACATGATTCAAAACGTGTGTATATCTATATTTTAGAATGTTTAGCCTACAGTAACGTCACAAACTAATCTGACTTTGACTAAACAACATCGGTAGGGGAATTGTTACCATCGGAATAGTTACCAATTTTTGTTTTTATGGCCTTCGATCGATGTACAACGGTTGATACAAAGAGTGTCGATGTCCAAGTACCGCAATAAACCGAACTGATACCAACTGAAATCCCGCCGCATCGCGCGAGGGAATTCTGCTAGTTATATATATTGTTGACGAAAGACGATGAATAGTAACTTTATTTTTATAATAATATATAGTTTTTTTTATTATTTTTTATTTAATATATTATAATAGTTTATTATTATATTAACTTTAAATAACATATTTTTTTTATTTTTTTCCTTTTTTAAAACCATATATTTCCTTTACCATTTTTTAATAATTCTTTTTAGAACATATATTAATTTTCAATTTATTTGATACTTCTTTAATAATTTATGTTTATAACTTTTTTTCTAAAAACTTAAAAACGTGGTTTGTGCTTGATTTTTTTCTCGACATTCAGTTATAAGTTTTGTTAAAAATGAAATTGTACTCAAAATAAAGTATTTATTTGGTATCATAAAACTGTTCGATGATAAACTATACCGTTCTAATGGTCTGACTTTCTAAACAACATACTTTATTTTCAAATCATGTTTGTTTTAATTATCGGTTGATCGGTTTCGCCGCAACGCGCGACGAAAAAAACTAGTTATAGTTTATATTTTAAAATTTAAAATTACATAACAAGACTAATTTAGCACAAAACATCACCTCATCACATAATCTATTTCAACAACAAACGACGATCCTCCACTTATCCATTTCATCTAGGGTGAAGAGATATGATTCCGGATTCTATGTGAGTCCGGGTAAAACCCATATCCGACCCAATAGACAAACCAACTGGTCTTGACACGTCATTTGCGGACACCACCTGCCACTCGGTGATGTGGCAGCACAGAGGAGACAAACAGTACAAAGCGAGAGCGACGTGTAGGCAATCACAGTCCGCGGATCGCTATAGCCAATGATCTCCACTAGCGGTTATCGTGAAGGAGACATGAGGTACATGTGACAACAAAGTTTGGCAAATCACATGTTGCGGATTTATATCCTCCTAAACCTCCACTAATGTTGACACATAAGAGACAATAAAGACATTCTAAAAACCAACTGGTCTTGACACGTCATTTGCGGACACCACCTGCCACTCGGTGATGTGGCAGCACAGAGGAGACAAACAGTACAAAGCGAGAGCGACGTGTAGGCAATCACAGTCCGCGGATCGCTATAGCCAATGATCTCCACTAGCGGTTATCGTGAAGGAGACATGAGGTACATGTGACAACAAAGTTTGGCCAATCACATGTTGCGGATTTATATCCTCCTAAACCTCCACTAATGTTGACACATAAGAGACAATAAAGACATTCTAAAAGCGACGTGTAGCCAAACAGATCCCGCGGACGTGATCCCACCTCTGCGGAGACTAACAATCAGAGCAGGGGGGACAAAATGGATATTCCTGATAGTGATGTCTCGTCTAATCCTCTTCTATCCTTCCGGCTATAAATACAAGACTCCCTTAAGGTGAAACCATCCTACACTCTCTACTTTCACTCCTACTTACACGTATTTATCTCTCTAGAGTAAATACTTATTCTCACACCAGAGAGTGGTTACGAAAAGAACCCATATATCTCCTTCTCGTAACGAGACTCGCGGTGTTGTTCAGTTTTGTGAAGATCGGATTAGTCTCCACCTGGTTGAGCATTGGCCTAATCCCCTCATATTAGACTTGTGTTTCTTCATAGGGGTAGCAAACAAATATGAGTCTGACATGCAAGTCTGAAAGCCTAAACATTTGAAATGGGTAATGAGACAAGTATTCAAGTATGAGATCAAGTATCGGATTAGTTAACGTCGCATGTATGAGACCTACATGGTATTCGATAATGTCTACCCCAATTACCCCAAACATGAAATATTTGTTTAGCCAAAGTATACCCATAAGCATTTTTCCTTTGTCTACGGATAATTGAATAATCTATTGGTTCACTAAATTTTTTTTGACATAATCGACAATATCATTCCACGAAAAAGGGCAATTACAAAGCAATGGCAGGTAGTCGGGCAACAAGTTGCGCCGCCACCCCCTTTTGAATAGAAAAAACAATTCTACTAAATACAAAGTTTGAAACCTTTAGCGACGAAGAATTACTATTAATGACTTTTTGAACCCGATTCAAAAGTCGCACAGCGTCAGGAGCGAGACCACCAAAGGTATCAAACGCAAACGGGACAAACGCATGTTGATTCTCCAGGCAGGCTTTCTCATGTTTTGCCACTTTGCTCACCTCTGCCTTGAGCACCACTTGCCCTACGACAAAGCCCTTGTCCTTGAGCCCGACAAGGGGGGAGACTCCAGTTAAATCTACATAAGCGTGTTTCCCCTTCCCATCCAAACACAAGGATGTCCGCCGGGCGTAAAGTGGACCTCCCCTCTAAGGGGCCAGTCAGGAAATTTACTGGAGCCTCCTTTTTGGCAGAGATCCCGGCCCGCTTAAAAAAAACATCACATAACACATCTCTCACTCAATCATGCCGATATTTAAACCCTGGTAGCTCTTTACAGTGGATCGCGTGCTCGCCGAAAGAATCCAAACACGCTTTGCGGCATACCGGACATGGCTCGTCAACTGGGAACAAAGGAATCATCAGTCGGTATCTAAGGATAGCACGGTATTCCACAGCCGACATGTGTTGCCCCAAGCCTTCAATAGGTGCGACAGACAGAAAATCCTGAGCATGTGGGGCACGTAGACATTCAAACACAGCTCTTTGCCGAGGGGATAAAACAAACTTCTCTTCAAACCTCTTGACAATCTCTTCAAACTAATTTTTAGTTTTTATATATCTAATTTCATTGAAATTAAATAGAAATTAAAATACTAGGAAATGTATTTGAAAGTCCTAACTGATAATTTGCTTTTGATGCTTTTGGTTTTCTAGCGTCAGAGGCTGTGGATCTACTTAGTCGAGTTCAAAGGGTCATGCATAGTAATGTTATGACACCGAGATCTATGGACGTAGTTTTTAAAAGGCTTAGTTTTGCTATTCAAAAAGGGGTAGCGGCGCAGCTTGTTGCACATTTACCAACTATCTCGATGTAAATTCGAACTATATGGAGTAATTCCCAAGAAATGATCGACGGGTGTTGCTTGGTTATTAGGTTATAGGACACGTTATACAATCAGATTTAAGACATATTTTGTCAACTATTGTTTCAAACTCATCTCATTGTCATCCTTATGTCATTACTTCTTTTATTTATTCTTTCTTTGTTTTCTAGTAAGGAAGCAATTTATGAGTGTTTGGCTTTTACACTGGGTTGTGTGAAAGTTTCAACCATGTAGGTTTGTTCAAAGGTTTAGCTTTGTTCTTCCACAAGCCTAAAACTAATTTTATTGGGTTTCTTTTACACATATATGCATTTCTTTTAACTTTCGAGGGAAGAAACTACGTAATGGTATAAGTTGTCAAAGTTGATTACTTCCTATACATTTCATTTGCAAGTTGTCAAAGTTGATTACTTCCTATACATTTCATTTGTAATACTAGAAAACAAACTAGTTTCATCAACGGACGTATCGGTCGAAAATCCTTTGATGAAAGTGGGTCTATCAGAAACATGATGTGGTAATGTTTTTGGCTTTGTCAAAGGGATGGACGACGTATAGTATCAGTAATAGATTGCCAGACAACTACGTCGGCATTAGAGTTGCGGTGTTTTTACTGACATGGCCTATTACTAGCGGTTTCGTTGGCTATTCACTGAAATTGATCCATCGGTGATCACCGAGGGATTAGCAACGGGCAATTCTATTCTTTTTACTTTCTGTTTTTATTAGTGTGATGAAGATGAGCGAATATTGGTATTCTTCGGGTCCTCGGGCAAACTCTGGCAGTACTACTACTCCGGCTGTTGTACCCTAAGAAACAAAACAAGTTCCTAGTGAAGACTCGGAATTTGTTTTAAGACCTTTGTGTCAAACCCAACCTTCAGTCACCTGACCATTCTTCTTCATCTTCTTGTATTTTTGTTTGTTTCATATGTAAAAGTACTTGTAATTTACTGTTTTCTTTAACTTCTGTATTGTAATTCAGTAATAAGATTATTTTATTTATTTTATACGCGAACGGTTCCTACATTTTCCTATCGATAATCTTAAAATGGTTAAATTTGTTTAGACATGTTCCATGTCATGAATGAGACAAATAATAGTGTGAAAAGGTTTCTTAAAACGTCGAGTTAAAAAAAATAACGTGATAAAAAATATTACCTAGAGAAAACTTTTGAGTTATGCGAGGACTTATGATATTATTTGTGGTTGAACGTTGTTTCACATGTTTATAAGTCCATCTGTACTGGGGCTTGATGTAACGCCCCACACCCCCACCCCCACCACAAAATGCTCTATGGCGCCCTCGTACACCGCCCCTAAGGGCGCTATGCCCCTCTCTCCATGAACCCGTGTGACCAGATAGTTATATTGAATCTAATGACATATGTGACTTTATCAATCTACAATCTAGATACCTAAACGTAGACAAACTTTTATCATCTATAAAAACTTTTGTGGGTTCGTTATGCTTCTCTTGTGTCTAAAATTTTTTCATTATACTTATAATACTCAAAACAACACGTCCATCTGTTTTTTAGTATTTGATTTCGATCGTTATTAAACATACTCGTGTGTTCACACGGGTCTTACTATTAGTAAGTAATAAAAAATAATTTTCAAAATCTATATATATATACACATACATACTCCTTCTCAATTATATATATATATATATATATATATTGTTGACGAGTTTTGATGAATTGTAACTTTATTTTTATAATAATATATAGTTTTTTATTATTTTATTATTTAATATATTATAATAGTTTATTATTATGTTTAATTTTAATAACATATTTATCTTTTTTTAAACACATATTTCCTTTACCTTTTTTTAATAATTGTTTTTTAACATATATTAATTTATCCATTAATTTGATACTTCTTTAATAATTTACGTTTATAACTTTTCTTCTAAAAAATTAAATACGTAGTTATGCTTGATTTCTCTCTCTGACATTCCGTTATAAGTTTTGTTAAAAACGAAGTTGTACTCAAAATAAAGTATTTATTTAGTATCATAAAATGGTACGATGATAAACTAAATCGTTCTAATGGCTTGACTTTCTAAACAACATGTTTTATTTTCAAATCACGTTTGTTTTACATTATCATTTGCTTGATTTCGCCGCAACGCGCGATATAAAAAAACTAGTTTAAACTAACATACCACACACAAAATCCATCCTAAAATCTCACAAAAAAAAATCTCTTTTGCAATGTCTTCGGCTTCATGGAAGATTCGCTCATCGATCTCCACCAAAGATTTTTTTCCTACAACGAAACCGCATACGAGGAGGAACGGTTACTTCGATCCTACACCGATTCACGGCCACGATGTTTTTAGGTGCCGATTTCGGATGATCCTACACCGATTCACGGCCACGATGTTTTTAGGTGCCGATTTCGGATGAGCAAAAGGTTATTTTTACACATTAACGATGATTCGGAAGATAAGTATGACTACTTTAAGAAAAAAAAACGATGCTAGAGGATGTCTAGGATTCAGCTCAATCCAAAAGCTAACATCCGCTTAACGTGTACTTGCCTACGGAAACACCTACGATATCAACGACGAGTATTTGAAGATGGCGGAGAAAACCACACGCGATACCCTGGAAGATTTCTGCTACGGTATTTTTTTACATACTCGTATATATTTAATTTTTTATAGTACATTAAACTTAAAAAATAACGGTTATATATAATTTTATATTTTTTGGTATATGCCAATTATATGGAAAACATTACTTGAGAAACCCGACTTAGAGCGACCTTCAACAAATATACGAAGTACATTTAGAAAAACATGGAATACCCGACATGATTGATAGTTTAGACCGTCGGCATTGGTGTTGATATAATTATCCAACCGCATGCCGAGGTCAACACATACGCGGTGACCAGAAGGGACTGACGTTGGTTTTACAAGCGATTGCGTCATACAACCATTGGGTTTGGACAGCCTTATTTGGTATCGCCGGGTGTATCAACGACATAAATACTTTCGAGTTTTCACCATTGCTAGAGGGTTACATTTAGGGTACGATACCGAAAGTCGGGTTCCATGCAAATGGGAATGACTACATGCATGGATAGTATTTGGCCGATGGTATAAACCCGGAGTATTCAAATATTGTGAAAATGTTTTCAGAAACTCATGAACGACAACATTTTAAGAAACTGCAAAAGTCTTCGTGAAAGGACATGGAGAGGTGTTTTGGGATCCTTGAACAACAATGGCATTTTATTAGAAATCCTTGTCGTATGTGGGATAACGAAAATATTAGAATGGTGATGTATGCTTGTATCATAATGCATAACATGATTTTAGAAGACGAGGGGAAAGCTATATGCCAAAACTATTTTCTGGAAGATGTTGTTGAAGGAACGAAAACAACAATGGAGGAGGGAATATTAAACAGTCAACTATCGCGTTACAGGGAATTACATAACGCGTTAAAGGCGGATTTGGTCGAGCATACTTGGGCGATTCGCGACATTCGATAAGATGGCGACGACGAGGACACGTAGTATTAAATACATTTTATTGTAATGTTTCTTAATTATTGTAAGACAACGGCGATGAAGATGCGTAGTATTAAATACATTTTATTGCAATGTTTCTTAATTATTGTAATGTTTTTTTTTAATTTAAAGAAATGTTATTAGTTTTTAAATTTACAGTTTAAATTAAAAATAAAAAAATAATAATTGAGTAATGATGGCATGGGTATGTGGTGTTACGACTACACACCCTTATGATATAACTCCTTTGGGTTATGTGGTGTGACGACTACAAATGACCTAAAAGTGTTATGGAATTTGGATTTGAGAATAAGAAATATTGAAAATAATTGGTACACAAAACTTAATAAAACGAGTCAGTTGATGTTATGTTCAATTGTTTATTGTCTTGAATTTTTGAATTAGTTTCATATTAAAGTTGTTTCACAAAAACAGAGAAAAGTATTCACTGTAAAGTTATATCTATTCAACAAAATGTTGTTTTATTTAATAACTAGTTTTTGCCCCGCCCGCGTTGCGGGGCAATAAGCCGAATATTTCTCTCTCATAACATGTATGTCTGTACAGATGACAAAATCGTAATTATATTTTGAACTGGAGGCGAAATCATAATTTTAAACTGAGAGCAAAATCATAATTTTGAGCTACGGGGGAAAACATAATTTTATTTTGAACTGTGGGCAAAAACATAATTTTAAGCTGAGGGCAGAATTGTAATTTTGAGCTAGAGGAAAAAACAACATTTTATTTTAAGTTGGGGGCAAAAATGTAATTTTAAATGGATGGCGAAACCGTAATTTTAAACTGGTAACAAAATAAAAAAAAACTTTTTGACCCGAGGGCAAAAGCGTAATTTTGAGCTAAGGGCAAAGTTATAATTTTATTTTGAGCTGAGGGCAAAAACGTAATTTTAAACGAAGTACGAAAGCGTAATTTTAAACTGTAAATAAAATTAAATTAAAAATGGTATGGTCAAATAGGGAAGTGCCACACAGCTGTGTGGCACTATTCCCCCAACTTGTTTTTGTATACGTA
Organism: Helianthus tuberosus; assembly: GCA_030545235.1. Classification (NCBI taxonomy): domain Eukaryota; kingdom Viridiplantae; phylum Streptophyta; class Magnoliopsida; order Asterales; family Asteraceae; genus Helianthus; species Helianthus tuberosus. Next base: position 34,656 of record JARYGA010009238.1, on the reverse strand, counting down.
GGGTAATGAGGTGTAAGAATCACTAGAATGTTGTTGTTAAGTGCTAGATAGATATGATCGGGTGGTTAGCTGTTAGCACGATAATACTCTAATGATCCGTCAGTAATCCAAATTTATTGCTAAAATAAAGTGGTAGGTAGATAATGTTGGTGAAGTCTTTTACACAAGCAGTTAATATATTCTCACTCGATTTTAAACTTCAATTTTCGTTTGTAAAAACTAACTCTTGACAAACGTTGACATAGTAAAATAATTCGAGCCGGTTCTGATTCAGGCCATCGGTCGACCAGTCTAGACCGGACTAGGCCCAACCCAATATACAATTGACCCCATATACTCTCCATTATAAACCTTTGGCAATGTCATTTTCAAATAGCCTTGAATAATAATGCACTTTTCTATAAAGATAAGATAAATTGATAGTGCATTTTGCTTTTGTCGACTGGCGAATGTGGTCACATGGGAAACCTAAATTGAGGAAACAAGTGTCAAAGTAAGCTGATTTTAAAGTGGAACAAGAATTAATGGAAATTCTGCATACAACCCATCATTAGTTCTCCAAAGTCCAAACCCACACATGGACACATGGTGTGGTGTGGTCCAAGTCTAGAAGTAGACGGTGGTCTTAGCCACTTCATTTATATTCATATGAGTGGAAAAGCACATGAAAACTTGTGAGGATAATCATCATGCCTTTATCCCTCTAGCGTTTGACACGTTCGGTTTCTTGGCGTCGGAGGCAGGGGTGGATCCAGGGGTGTTTTGGGGGTTCCCGGGAACCCCCTCGATTTAGAAAAAATAGAAAAAATTAGTGGAAAGTTTGTATGATTTGGAAAAAATTACTAAGAATTAGTGAAAATAAATTAAAAGGAACCCTGTGCAAAAAGTTCTTGAGTCCGCCACTGGCGGTTCGGTTCTTGGCTAGAGTTCAGCGTGTGGCCCACAGCAACTTTTCGACCCCTCAGGGGCGAGACTTTGTTTTTAGCAGATTAGGGTTTTCTATTCAGAAGCGCATGGCGGCACAGTTTGTTGCTCGTCTACCTGCTATCCTTATGTAATTTGCCCTGGTGATTGGAATTAAATTAGTTTAAAATACTATACTTTTAAGTTCGTATTTGGTTGTATAATATTTGTTTAAATGCAACTGCAACATATTTAACGTGACATGTGGCTGTACTTGCTAAATGTAATTGAATTTAATAATGTGTTTGAATATTATAACACTGTTATTATAGAAAATTACAAAATAAGCATTGATCAAACAAAATTATCAAAATAGATCAAACGCAGGCTTAGCCCACAAAATTATTGCTTCGTATGAGGACGTGGCCGAATGGAATACCCTTAACGGTATGGTGAGCTCGGTTAAGTTTCCAGGAAACAAGGACGGGTAGATGTGGTTAAGAGAGAACTCCGGATGATTATTGTTGCTTGTTAGTGTATTTGAAAAGCTGGGAACGAGAAGGTGTTTCTAACGAGGGGAAGATCAAAGACATCATAAATAGCATCAAATCATATGGTTTTCTTTGGCTTAGAAGTAGATCAAACTTAAAGTACATTTCATGGGATAAGTGGTGCAAATTTGATATCTTACAAGTATGGTGTAGCTCTTGTTTGTGGTGCCGCTCTGCTTTTTGGTAGGGGTGGTGGTTGTGAATGAAGTTTACCTTTCGAAAAAAGTAAGTTATGTTTTAAGTTATAATTTTGGTAATTACTTAGGTATTTGATTAGCTTTGTGTTACATGTTTCCTTATTAAATGTGGTTGGTTGCTTGGTCATTGTGGGATAAAACAAGTTTCTATGGAAAGACAATATTATAAGGTAAAAAGTATGGGTGGAGGGGTTTGGTCAATAGCCCAATAGGCACGACTGAACACCAGTGGCGGATCCAGCCGGAGAAATCACTGGGTTCCTTTTTCCAAATCATACAAGGTTTACACTACAAAAAAACGTTTTTTTCCGAATCATACAAGATTTACACTACAAAAAAACGTTTTTTTCCGAAAAGACTGGGTTCCTGGGAACCCGGTCTTAACATACTACATCCGCCCCTGCTGAACACCCTCAGATGCATAAGTATACCTTTAAGTTATTGGGGAACAGTTGGTTTTGTTGTTAATGTTGTTGTACGCGTACGGTTGGTGGTTGCCACTTTGATAATTATGTCATGTTGATTATTCATAATTAATTTGTTGAAAACGTTGACATGTATAAAGGGATTACAAAGTGGATGACAATTAAAGGGGTAACCATAACACCCATATTTTAAAAGATTACGGTTTATTATATTTTAATATACTTAATTTGTAAGTATTTTAATTTGTAAAAAAAAAAAAAACAAAAAAGAACTACACATCTTGTTTACAAATAATATCTTTTGAAAGTGGCGGAGTTTGACCAAAAGTTCCGAGGGGGCGGAATAATTGGGGGGGGGGGGGGGGGCAATCCTATATAATTTTAAAATTTTTGAATGAAAAATAGGAAATTTTACATTTCTACCCGAATAATCTTAAAAGACGGAAGATACAAGTATATCTTAGGTAACTTTCGTTCCTCTCTTACTTTTTATTATAGGTATTGTTACATGTAATTTTCTGAATAATCTTTTTAAATTGTGTTATCATTTTTAAAATGAAGCAATTTAATGGGTCACTCGAAAGCTCGATTGGATAACTCAGAAAAATCCAGAACTACTGATGTTTGTTGGCACAAACACTAGTTACTACTGAATGCACCGTTCCTAATGATCACACGGTTCTCAATGGTTGCTCGTACCCCATTGATCACCAACTGATGATTTAATTTCTACTAACCGGGTAGATTAGTAGACGATGTTCGTACTTGCAATGTTATCCTCGACAGCGTTGTTCATGGAAACGAAAATCAAATTAGTTTCAAAGGAGCATACACTCCACACCTCCTAACTCGTAGTAAACTTATATCTGGATTCCTCTTTAGCTTAAGTAAATTCCAACTACCTAACTAATTTGATGATATAAAATTTACCAATGGTTCATGAACTACACACCTAAAAGAAAATATAAGATGGATTTGGTAGTTTTAAATCTCAAATAAATAGAAAAGGAATAAAAAACGATTATTTAAGAATAACATCAAGTATCAAGTATATTATTATTAGAGTAAACTGTCATTTTGGTCCCTGTGGTTTGGGCACTTTTGCCATTTTAGTCCAAATCTCAAACTTTTTAAATTTGGATCCCTGTGGTTTCGTTTTTGTTGCCATTTTGATCCAAAACTCAAATCAGGTCAGATTTATCAAAAAAACCAAGCTATTTTGTCCTTTTCTGAAGGGGTAAAATCGTCATTATATAAAAAATGCTATTTTGTCTTTTCCTCTAACTCTCTCTCTCTCTAAACACCACTGTCCTCTCTCTCTCTTCTCTCTTTCTTCTTGATCTTCAAAATCTTAAATCATTTGCAGCACAACCCTCTTTATTTCAAGAACCCAAATCATAAATTCTTGAAGACCATCATCTAAAACACAGAGCATCATCTAAAACCACCCCCGTTCTTTCCCCCCTTTCTCTCTCTAAAACCTAAAACCCTAGCTTTTACCCTCTCTGTCTCTCTCTAAACTCGTTCTAGGGTTTGTGAAAGAAGGTAGGCGGTGGCGATGATGGCGGTCATCTGCAGATGAGAGAGAGAGAGGCGGTGGCGTCGTTGTCCGGAGACAGAGATGGAGAGGATGGTGACAGTGGTGGCTACTTCTCCGATGTAGTTAATCTGAGTTAAACGTTATGGATCTGAATTGTTGTTTGTGTAAGAAAAGATCGAGATCTGAGTTTGTAGTGATAGTGAAGGTATCGAAGAAAAAGTAAATGCGTAAATCTGTGATTAGCGGCTTTGTTGGTGTAAGTATCGAATATGAGAAGTAGAAGAGACGATTGCTGGTTGTAACTGAGGTATTGTTGTTTGCGATATTTATGTTAAGATTGAGAATTGTTTACTGAAGTTTATTCGAAAAAGTAAAGAAAAATAATTGAGTTGCAGGGTTGTGATTATTAGTGATAGTTGTGAATTGTCAAGAAATGTGATTATTAGTGATAGCTGTGAATTGTCAAGAAAAAGAGTTAAAAGTGTAGCTACTGGGTTTTTGGGACAAATGAATTCAGGATTGATTTGGGGAATTTGTGAAGATGGGGGTGGTAACGGTGGTGAGGCTGTGTAGTGGCAGTGGTGGTGATGATGGTAGTGGCAGTGCATACATATACAAGAGAAAAGAGGGTAGATGTTTTTCTATTTAATGACCAAATGCCCCTAAGGAAAAGGACAAAAACCAGTTTTTTCTTTTTAGAAATCTGACCTGATTTGATTTTTGGACTAAAATGACAATAAAAGTGAAACCACAGGGATCCAGATTAAAAAGTTTGAGATTTGGACTAAAATGGCAAAACTGCCCAAACCACAGGGACCAAAATGGAAGTTTGCTCTTATTATATGATTTGTATTGTAATTGTGTATTGTATTGAATGAATATTATGTACAAAGAAGGTCCTATATATAGGACAATACAATCATAATAATAGAAACAATCATTAACTTAAATAGAGTATAAAATCTCGGTCTAATATCCCCCCTCAAGCTAATGCCGGGGAGCAACTTTTAGCTTGGACCTAAGAAATAGAAATCGTTTTAAGGCAAGGGGTTTTGTGAACACATCTGCAATTTGATCATCCATCTTGATAAATTGTATGAAGAGTTGTTTCCGAGCCACCCTTTCTCTGACAAAGTGAAAATCAATTTCAACGTGCTTTGTACGTGCATGAAAACAGGGTTGGCTGATAAGTAAGTGGCACCTAGGTTATCACACCATAGGATAGGTGACAATGCCATAGAAACGTGAAGCTCCTTTAGAAGTGCTTCAAGCCATGTTAACTCAACAACAGTGTCGGCTAGGGCTTTGTATTCTGATTCTGTAGATGACCGAGAGACAGTGCGTTGTTTACGAGCACTCCATGAAATAAGATTGGAGCCAAGATAGATGGCAAAACCCCCCGTGGATCGCCGGTCATCGAGAGAACCAGCCCAATCTGCATCAGTAAAGGCAGTGAGAGAGTGATTATGAGAATCAGTGTAAGCATGAATCACTGGGGCTGATTTTTGTTGAATTAGCAACCCGAGACGGGATGTTCCTTGAAGATACCGAAGAATTCTTTTGACTGCTGACCAGTGATTTTCGGTAGGCGAGTGCATAAATTGACAGACTTGTTGACCGCAAATGTGATGTCCGGTCTGGTAAGAGTTAGGTACTGTAAAGCCCCAACTGTTTGTCTGAATTGCACTGGATTGTCAAATAGAGGACTGTCTCCAAGAGCCAATTCAGAGTTAGGAGCCATAGGAGAGTCAAACCGATTTTGACTGGGAGAGACCTGGCTTTCTGAATAATGTCAGTAATGTATTTCCTATGTGAGAGAAGCAAAGTCATGGCCTGAAAAATTACCTCAATGCCCAAAAAATATGACAACCGACCCATATCTTGGATTGCAAAAGTGATACCCAACTGTTGAATGATGTGATCAATGAGCCGAGAATTATTGCCAGTGAGGATTATGTCATCCACATAAACAAGCATGTATAATAAGTGACCATTATGAGAATAAATAAACAATGAAGGATCTGTTCTGGATCTGTGAAACCCAAGTTGTAATAAGGTACTGGATAGGCGATTGAACCAGGCTCTCGGGGCTTGTTTGAGGCCATATAAGGACTTGTGGAGTAGACAAACATGATCTGGCTTTTGTGAATCAACGAAGCCTTGTGGTTGTTGCAAGTACACAGTTTCCTTGAGATCTCCGTGAAGGAAGGCGTTCTGAACATCTAATTGGCGAAGAGGCCATTGTCTTGTAACAGCAAGAGACAAAACTACACGAACCGTGGTGGATTTCACCACTGGACTAAATGTCTCATGATAATCAATTCCCGGCTGTTGGTTGAAACCTTTGGCCACTAAACGAGCTTTGTGACGTTTGATATTCCCGTTTTCATCATGTTTCAACCTGTATACCCACTTACAATCAACAACATTAGCATTAGGAACTGGTGGTACTAAAGTCCAGGTACCGTTTCTCATCAAGGCTTTGTACTCCTCTGTCATGGCAGCGCGCCATTGAGGGCTTTTGTTAGCAATAGCAAAGGTGGAGGGTTCGGTTGAGGAAGGATCAATGGAGGTGTGGAAAGCGGAAGCATTGTAAGAAGCCCTTTGCTTAGGGTTTGGTCGAAGGTTTGGAGGGCGAGGGCGAGGTTGGGTGTCGGTGTTGGTGGTTGTAGAATTGGATTGGGTGTGGTCAGAAGGTGGTGGAATGGGTATGGTGGAGGATGTGTTTGGTGGTGAAGTGTTTTGGTAGGTTTGATAGGCTGGGAGGGTGGGGTGAGTGTCCGTAGCTGAGCGGCGTTTATAAGTGACAGTAGGTGGTTCGGTTGAGGATGGGTTGGGTGGTTGAACAGATTCGGTTAGTTGTTGGACAGGATGGATGTGGGCCGAAGGTGGTTGGGCCGAAGGTGGTTGGGCCGGATTGGTTTGGGCCGATGGTGAGGATGGTTGGACCGGTTGGGTTTGGGCCAAGGGTGTAGACGGTTCAGTTGGATTGGAAGGAAATGGTTGTTCAGGTGGTGAAGGATAGGATGAAAAATAAGGCTCAGGAGAGGGTGGGGTAAGTGTAGGGGAAGATGAATGAAGGAAAGGAAAGTATGTTTCATTAAACTGTACATGTCGGGCGATGTAAATGCGATTCGAGGTAAGATCAAGACATTGGTAACCGTGATATGAGGGACTATACCTGATGTGCGTGAAGTGTCGTATATTTTAGGTATATATTTTAAGCCCTTTTTAACACTTATTTTAGCCAAGTTTTAAATTTATAAAACACGATATTTCACTAACACTAAACACACATATGGGCAAGTGCACCCATCGTTGAGTGTAGTATAGCGTTGGTAAGATACCGAGGTCGTCCAAGGACACAAGAGCTTTTAGTACCGGTTTATCCTCAACGTCTAACCAAAACAAAAGTTTAGAAAAATGTTTTAAACTAAGAAAAATAAAACTAACTAAAATGCTGAAAATAAAAATAAAATAAAAACAGATAGACAAGATGAATCACTTGGTTCCGACTCGTATCTAGTATAACCTTTGATTATTTCCGCACTTTTGCACATAATTAAGAGATTATCTTAGTTATTGTAGTAGGCCCCTCTTTTGAAGGTGACGTTACCCTCACCCCAGTAGTTTGAGTCAGCAGGGATACAATCCTAAAGGGGTGGATTATTGGAAGATAATGAATTAAGTTATTAATGCAGTATTGTGGTAGGCCCCGCTTTTGGCGGTGACGTTACCCTCGGCTAAGTAGTCTGAGTCAGCAGGGATACAGTCCTAAATAGCCGGGTTATAGTATTAATAGTAGTTAACTTATGAGGGGATCAAAGAGTTTGGACCCCCGCCATCCAATACCGTGAAGTATTGAAGGAGGTCCTACTAAATTTGACCCAGGTCCATTGCAGGACCTCTAAACGCTGAACAATGGCAAGACCTTTACCAAACCGTTCCCTTAACCCCCTACCAGGTAGCCAACATACCTCCATATAGACCGTGGAGATATGAATGGTGAAAATCCTTTATTTTATATAGACAATAAAATAATGCCAAGACACCACGGACAAACGATAAGGAAAGATCACCTTCAACATAAGTAACTAGTTATTAAAGTCATTAATACAAAACCAAATAAAAAGTGCAAAAGATTAGAAATAAAAAGTATTATACTAGACACTTTGTCTTCACCAAGTGATGTAAGAGACTTAGGCAAACATGGCCTTGATTGTCAAGAACTCTTACTATCAATCTTGGATCCCGAGACGACCCACACACTCTATGATGGACAATGGATGATGGTGGTGGATGATGGTGTTGTGATGGTGGTGGGTGGTGGATGAAGTGTGAGAGAGGTGGTGTGCCAAGGGATGAGATGAAATGAATCCAAGCACTCCTATTTATAGGCTGAACAGAGAGCTGGACACGGCCCCGTGTCCGCTGCGGCACGGCCCCGTGTCCGTCTGACACTATCTCTCCTCATTAATTGTAATTCGCAATTACAATAAATGCGCCTGCTGTACTTTCGACACGCCCCCGTGTCCGCTGAGCACGGCCCCGTGGTGGGCAATAGAAGCTTCTATAGGTTTGTCTTTTCTGCTGCTTCTTGGGCACGGCCCCGTGCTGGCTGAGCACGGGGCGTGTTCAGCCTTCTGTTTTCTCTATTATGCTTTGGAAGGTGCCGTTGAGGGTTCGGGCAGTCCACTAATGTTCCTTTTCTTGTATTTATGTTGGATTTAGCTGTCTTTTTGCTTCTTTTGCGTTCTTGAGCTCATTTAATCCTGAAAATACAAAAGGAAGACAAAAACACTCTTTTTCCAATATTAGTACTAAAAAAGGGTTAGTTTTGTGCCTCATTTGATGTAATTTATATGTTGCATTTTACACACATCAAATACCACCACACTTGAACTTTTGCTTGTCCTCAAGCAAAACTCTTTAATATGTGGCTTACACTCCCAAATGGAATAGGTAGAAGAGAAGGTTTTGGGCTTGTCATAGAGTGTCGGGATTTCCAAGATCTTTTTGGGTTTTATTTTTATTTATTTACACTCCTATTCGTAATGATTTATTTAGAACTGTTCATAAAAGAAATTACTTATTTGGGCATAACATTCCTTTTTTTTAAATTCTATTTATATACAAGTTCACATACCTCGCGGGGAAATCACTCACACTCGGCCGAAGGTGTATTTTTAGTGAATCACTCGAGAGCGGCACGGAACTTATTCCTACCATAGGCTTGCCAAGAAATCAATCCTCCTCCTTTTTAACTTTTATACCTTTGTAGATATCAAGAGGACTTTGTGGGTTAAGGGTTGGCTAGGGTTAAAGGTAGGTGGTTGGGTTAGTGGTTAGTAGAAAAAGGGCTAAAAAGCGTAACAAGTGTCGGTTTTCGTATTTTTGTAACTTTTTATTTTGATGAAGCTTTTATTCAAACAAAGTTATTTTTGATTACTTTGTTTGTTTATTTTCTTTTTGCTTCATCATTATCAATTTTTTTTTTCACGAAGAACCGAACTTGTTACTAAAATAAAGGGTTAAAAATGAAAAAGGTTTTGGTGGGTGAAAGGGTTTTTGTTTGGGGTGATGAAACGAAAAGGTTTAGGCTCAAAGGGGTTAACTAGGGGGATTTTTGGGTAGGTGGTAAAAGAAAAAGAAAAATAATGGTGTAGAAGTGAAAAAAGGTTAGTCCTAATGCCTCCATCATTTACTTACTCGGGTTTTAGTTGATAAGGACCGGGAATGTATTGTCATGGCAAGTTCTAGAGTCGTAAGAACCAAGCAGCTATTCACACAAGAAACGAAAAATGAGCATTTAGTCAAATGATATGTAATTGTGTGCTCAATAAAGGCTCAAAACTCACTTTTGTGGGAATGGGTTTTTATGTGATCAAGTATATATAATCAAATTTTAAATAAGTTTGTCATGCCTTTTCATAATTTTCTTATGTTGGTTCTTTTTATCACTACGCTATCGGTTGTAAATTTGTAAAAATATAACCTTTTGAGAACTTGAATTTCCCGAGTTAAACCTAGACAAGTAAAAAAAATGAAATTTTTGAAAAAAATTGGGGTGATTAGCGTTTCCAATAGAGTTTTGTGTAAGGCTTGTATTTAGGACTTGCAAAATTCAAGGTTTTAGCATCCCCCCCACACTTAAATTACACATTGTCCTCAATGTGTCCCAAAAATAAATTTTTAGGTTGATTAGATGTGTAAAATAGTGTTTAAAAAGCAAAAATTTGTGTTACTGGGCACTGAACACGGCCCCGTGTTGAGTGGGCACGACCCCGTGTTCAGGTGCCAGTAACAAGAACTTACAGAAGGTGGACACGGCCCCGTGTCCACTGAACACGGCCACGTGTCTGACAAAATTCTGTTGAACAGAAGCCAAACAGCAGGTCTGGAAGGTGAGCACGGGGGCGTGTTGGCTGGACACGTCCCCGTGTGGACAGTCTGAAAGCCTGAAAAACAGGTTTTTTTCCTCTGGTTTTTCCATCCTAGCCCTATAAGTGCTGAGGCTTAACACCCCAAGCCTTGGTTTATACCTGTTCCACACTTAATACCACACCAAGCAATACAAACATCCTACATTACCAAAGTTAATTGTTCCAAGCATAAAGTAAGAAAAATAAAATGCAGAAAATAGTTAGGAAAAATAAATTGTCTAACACTTGGCACGCAAGCCATCAATTGTTCAAGATTGCAAAGGGTTAACCTGGGGAGTCATCAATCAACCGCTTCCTCCTATGCTCCTCCCGCCTACTCCATGGCATCATCATCATCATCATCATCATCATCATCATCGTCATCCCCTCCACGGCGTGCAATGTGGTCTCGTATGTATCCGACATCGTCTTGTATCTCGGATAGGTTTCTCTCGATAGCTCCGACCCGGTGGTAGGTGTTGCTCGCCATGTTGTAGGTGTTCCGAGTACACATGAGGTTTTCCTGCAACAAATCATGCAAACTTTGAAAGTTAGGAAAACTGCCTCCCGAGGAGGATGATTGGCCCGGATCACCGTGGGGTGGGTATTGGTACTGATGATGTTGCGGAGCTGGGAGGACAAGTGCTTCTTGCGGGTTCCATGCATGACCTTGCATCCTTTGAAAGGTTACCGTCCCGTCTTCTGCCTCATAAACCAGGTTCATCGAGCGGCATATGTGAATATCCACCGTACCCGACCATGGGCTCCTCTCAAATGACCTCGGAATGTGGGCGAAGTGCTTGAAGAGACGGTACACCCACCCCCCGAAGAAAATAGGAGTTGGTGCACTAGCAAGGCGGTTGTGATGCATGTTTCGGAGCATGAGGAACGGAACATCGAGCGGCCTGCGGTTGTGAATGCAATGGAGGACAAGCAAATCTCTTAACCCAACGACGCCACCACTGTCATGCCTTTGGCTAAGAGAGTAGCCGAGGAGCCTATGAATGTATCTGTAAAGCGGATCCCTCAGCTTGGTACTCTTAGTGCTGCTCGGATTGTAGAACCCTTCCCCAATCTGAGCCCACATGGCTTGGCGCTCGTTGTCTTCGATCTCTCTCAATCCCCCTGTATTTTCTTCATTTCCTGCATCCTCCTCCGCATACAACCCGATAATCGACCCGAATTGTGCCATGGAGATCGAATACCTCGTTCCACCACACCTGAATGACACCCCGTCATTATCGAACGGGTCGCACCTTGAAGTGAATGCAAAGGAGCTGTAGAATTCCAAGGTGCATTCATGGACGGAACGGAGTCGGGTTGTTAGTGCGACTCTGAGTGGTCCCGTGACAATGTTGTTGAAACGGTCAATTTGATTCACCATGGTTAGTAGTTCTGTGCACGCCCGCCTCGGGTGTTCCTCCGGCCTTGTTTGAAGAAGCTCGTATCGAGCTCTTGCATCTAGCTCATTGGCGTTGAATCTAGTAAACTTCCTGGCCATCTGCAAGAATACACCAAAAGTTAGCATGAAACATAAATATTTTCGGACAAAACTGCAAACATCGGGCTGGACACGACCCCGTGTCCAGCGGACACGGCCCCGTGTCCAGAGGTCTGTTACTCAAAAACTTCAATTTTCGACCCGGTTTCGAAAACTTGAAAATTTTTGGTCCAATAGGTGCGGTTTCCCCCGAAAATGAAACCCTAAGTGCCGTTTTTCCCAAAATAACCCGTTTACCCTATCAATTTTATCTTTTTCGGTTCAAGAGCAAGGGTTTTGGGGTTTTTGTAAGAAATCGGGTGAATCTATGAACAATACAAGTGTATTTACTTCCCTTAACACTAATCTAACTAAATGCAAACAGATTTAGGCAAAAATTTTAGGTTCGATCCGGATGAACATCAAGAACCCTAGATTTTTCCCCAAATTTGTGATGTATTAACTACATGCAAGTAACTAATCTAACTACTAAGAGTGATAAAATCATACCTTGACGTTGTTAGATCGGTAAGAGACGTTGGAATTTTGCGAAAAATCGCCTGGAACCAGAGCTTTTGTGGGGAAACGGGGCGTGTGGAATGAAGAAACTGTTTTGAAAAAGGGGTTTTATCCCGTCTGCAGCGCGAACACGGCCCCGTGTCCAGCGGACACGGCCTCGTGCCGAGCTTTTTTTTTTCGTGCGCGTGTGAGTGCCCCGTTTTCCCATAAGCTATGGTTTAGAAAACTTACCGCTTTATTTTGCCGTCTCAATCGTTCGTAACTTACCAGGCATGATGTTTTTATTCTTCCACGTTTTGAAGCGAGATCTCTTCTTCCTCATCCTCAATAAATCCTTGATAGAGTTTCAGCCGTTGGCCATTGACTTTAAATGGTGGCCCATTTCGAGGTTTAATTTATACTGCACCGTGTGGAAAAATATGGGTGACGGAAAAAGGTCCTGACCACCTAGACTTTAATTTACCAGGAAACAATCGAAGTCGTGAATTAAACAAAAGAACTAAATCTCCTACCCGAAATTCATTAGGTTTAACATGTTTGTCATGCCAATTTTTCATTCTTTCCTTATAAATCTCAGAGTTTGAGTATGCATAATTCCTAAGTTCGTCTAATTCATTTAATTGACAAAATCGATTTTTACCAGCAAATTCTAAATCTAAGTTTACATTTTTGATTGCCCAGTAGGCTTTGTGTGCAATTTCTACTGGCAAATGACAACTTTTTCCATAGACAAGCTTATATGGGGTTGTATCTATCGTTGTTTTATAAGCGGTTCGAAAAGCCCATAAAGCATCATCTAATTTATCAGCCCATTCCTTTCTATTTAACCCTACGGTTTTTTCGAGTATTCGTTTTAATCCTCTATTAGTCACTTCGGCTTGTCCGTTTGTTTGAGGGTGATAAGCTGTTGAAACCCGGTGATAGACCCCATATCTTGTTAAAAAATTTTCAAGTTGATGGTTACAAAAATGGGTACCTCTATCACTTATTAAAGCTTTAGGTGTGCCAAAACGAGAGAATAATTTTTTCAGAAATCTTACCACTACTCTTCCATCATTTGTTGGAAGTGCCTCGGCCTCGGCCCATTTAGACAAGTAATCTACTGCCACAAGTATGTATTTGTTTCCTTTCGATGGTGGGAAAGGTCCCATAAAGTCGAGTCCCCACACATCAAAAATTTCACAAACAAGAATGCCATTTTGTGGCATTTCGTTTTTGGAAGAAATATTACCTGTTCTTTGGCAAGCATCACATGTCTTTACAAGATTTTGGGCATCTTTGTAAATGGTTGGCCAATAAAATCCTGAATCAAATACCTTTTGTGCGGTACTGGCAGCACCATGATGTCCTCCGTATGGACCTTCGTGACAATGGCGGAGAATTCTTCGTGCTTCACTACCATGTACGCATCGTCTGACAAGTTGGTCGGCACACATTTTGAAAAGATATGGATCTTCCCAAAAATAGTGTTTCACATTGGCAAAGAATTTTTTTCTTTGATGATGTGGCCACCCTTTTGCGACTATTCCACTAGCTAGGTAGTTAGCAAAGTCGGCGTACCATGGTTCTTCCTTAAATTCCACCATTTCCAGGGATTCAGTTGGAAATTTTTCGTTGATTTGCTCGTCCCTGGTTGCCTCCAAAGCTGGGTCTTCTAAGCGCGAAAGATGATCTGCTGCGGTATTTTCTGCTCCTCTTTTGTCTTTGATTTCAATGTCGAATTCTTGGAGGAGTAGAATCCACCTAATCAAACGTGGTTTTGCGTCTTGCTTCTTAAAGAGATATCGAATGGCTGCATGGTCTGTATAGACTATAGTTTTAGAAAGAACAAGATAAGAACGAAATTTATCAAAAGCAAATACCACAGCTAGTAACTCTTTTTCAGTTGTTGTGTAATTTTCTTGTGCATCATTAAGTGTTTTACTAGCATAATATATTGGGTGTAAATGCTTTTCTTTTCTCTGTCCCAAGACAGCTCCAACTGCAAAGTCACTAGCATCACACATGATTTCGAAAGGAAATTTCCAATCAGGTGCTATCATGATAGGTGCATTGACTAGCATTTCTTTTAGGGTTAGAAATGCTTGATTGCAATCCTTGTCAAAGATGAAAGGAGCATCTTTTTCAAGTAATTTTGTTAGAGGCCTTGAGATTTTTGAAAAGTCTTTGATAAACCGCCTATAAAATCCGGCATGCCCTAGGAAACTTCTAATAGCTCTCACGGAGGATGGAGGAGGTAATCTAGAAATGGTATCTATTTTGGCTCGATCCACCTCCATTCCTTCGCTTGAGATTTTGTGACCGAGTACTATTCCCTCCGTTACCATGAAATGGCATTTTTCCCAATTAAGGGCGAGGTTAGTTTCCTCACATCGGGATAGCATCCGTTCAAGGTTATCGAGGCATTGGTCGTATGAATCCCCAAAGATAGAAAAGTCGTCCATGAAGATTTCCATTGTCTTTTCTATCATGTCATGGAAAATGGCTACCATGCAACGTTGGAATGTTGCGGGGGCATTACATAGACCAAACGGCATGCGTCGATAAGCAAAAGTTCCATAGGGACATGTGAAAGTTGTCTTTTCTTGGTCTTCGGGTGCTATCGGGATTTGAAAGTAACCTGAAAAACCATCCAAGAAACAGTAAAATTTATGACCGGATAATCTTTCTAACATTTGATCAATGAAGGGTAAAGGAAAATGATCCTTTCTTGTTGCTTCATTTAATCGTCTATAATCTATACATACTCTCCATCCTGTGACGGTTCTTGTTGGTATTAATTCATTCTTTTCGTTAGTAATTACCGTCATACCTCCTTTCTTTGGAACTACTTGGACGGGACTTACCCAAGGACTATCGGAAATAGGATAGATAAGTCCGGCGTCAAGTAATTTGATGACTTCGTTTTTAACCACTTCTTGAACATTTGGATTTACGCGACGTTGTGGTTGTATGACTGATTTGTAGTCATCATTCATCAAAATTTTGTGTGTGCACATAGAAGGACTAATTCCTTTTATGTCAACAAGTTTCCAAGCTATTGCATTTTTGTGTTTTTTCAAAAGACTAATTAGTTTTTCTTTTTCTAGGTTATCTAATTTAGACGAAATAATTACAGGTAACTTACCATCTTTGTCTAGAAAAGCATATTCCAAACCTTTTGGAAGTTCTTTGAGCTCAAGTGGTGGGTCTTTAGGAGACTCCTTATTTGGTTGCTCGTTTCGATCAAGAACTTTAAAAGTTTGTTCTATGGCGACCTCTTCTTCAACAAAGTGGTCAATCTCTTCACTTGTATCGGGTGGTTCATCTTCATCTTCAATTAGGGGGTCATTATTGCTGAATGGATATTTCATTGATCGTTCGAGATCGACACTTCTTTTAAATGGCCCTAATTGAAGAGGTAAATTGTTGAACTTCCGGTTTTTCAAAGCTTCGTAAGTTTTTACAAATGGTCGTCCCAACACAAGAGGAGCGTCATCGAGGATGACAAAGTCGGTTGGGATTACCATTTGATTTGTTTGAACCAAGACATCTTCAACTATACCGATTGATTTTATTACTTTCCGATTGGATAGAAAAATGGGTATTTGAAGTGGAGAAAAATCACTAATACTTAATTTTTCGAAAAGGTAGTTAGGCATTATGTTAACACAAAGATCTTTATCGATTGTGACATTACTAATAAACGAATTTTGAAAGAAACATGGAACCGGTGTGATGTTAATTTCAAATGGGTCTTCTTTTATTAGCGAAGTTTGATCATTAGTTAACTTAACACTTACTGTTTCGTCAATTTTTGTGTTAGTGTTTAACTCTTTTAAAAACTTAGCATGAGTGGGTACTAAACAATGATTTTCGAAAGAAGGTGACAAGAGATTAATTTCTTCAAAATTAGACTCTTCTTGAATTTTAACGTTATTGGACTCACCTTTTTCGTTGCTTAGCTCATGTGTCGGTTTTTCACTTATTTGTTCTTCCATTTTTTCAATTTTAGTTATCTCTTCCTTTTTTAATTCTTCTCTTGCGCGGGACTGCTCTTCCCTTGCGCGAGCTTCTTTTATACACCGATCGATAACTCTAATGTGTTCTAATATCCTATCGGTCACTTCGGTTATAGAAAAAGAATCATTATTTTCTAAGCTTGAATCCGGTTGTTCGACCCTTTGTTCCTCATAATACCCATATGAAGTTGATGGTTCACACCATGGTCCTTCGTTGTGAGCATATGATGGATAAGGTTCGTAATTTTGTTCTTCATAATACTCATATGAGGTGGGTTGTTCACGCCAAGGTTCCTCATAATAAGCATATGAAGGTGGTGGCTCATATCTTGGTTCCTCAAAGTATGAGTATGAAGGCTCATACCTTGGTTCATCAAAATATGAGTATGAGTGAGGAGGTTCATACCTTTGGTCTTCATAGAATGTGTATGAAGTTGATGGCTCGTACCTGGGCTCCTCATAGTAAGTGTATGAATTGGATGGTTGATACGAGTGATTATTTTGAATCGAACGTGTATTACGACAATTTGTGCAATAATTACCCCTATAATCATCCTCATCATAGGTGTAGTTGTATCCTCCTGAGTATTGATCCATAAGAATCACTCAGCAGACCACAACTGAGTCTCGGGACCAGAAAATGAAACAAAGATTGAAACAGAAGGCTGGACACGGCCCCGTGTCTGGTGAACACGGCCCCGTGTATAGGATCTGTATCTGGGCGTTTTGATTAAAGTTACTGGTCACGTTGAGCACGGGGGCGTGTTCAGCGAACACGGCCCCGTGTTCAGACTCTGTATCTGGGTATCTAACTAAAAATATGCAGCACGGGGGCGTGTTCAATGAGCACGGCCCCGTGTTCAGGCTACTGTAAATGCAAACTAAACTAAAATGCAGAAAAATGTGCGCGCGTTTTGAAAAGGTTTTGAAAAACTGATTAGGCCGTCGATTTTAAACTTTCTCAAAATCCTTGTGTCCCCGGCAGCGGCGCCAAAAACTTGATGTGCGTGAAGTGTCGTATATTTTAGGTATATATTTTAAGCCCTTTTTAACACTTATTTTAGCCAAGTTTTAAATTTATAAAACACGATATTTCACTAACAATAAACACACATATGGGCAAGTGCACCCATCGTTGAGTGTAGTATAGCGTTGGTAAGATACCGAGGTCGTCCAAGGACACAAGAGCTTTTAGTACCGGTTTATCCTCAACGTCTAACAAAAAAAAAAGTTTAGAAAAATGTTTTAAACTAAGAAAAATAAAACTAACTAAAATGCTGAAAATAAAAATAAAATAAAAACAGATAGACAAGATGAATCACTTGGTTCCGACTCGTATCTAGTATAACCTTTGATTATTTCCGCACTTTTGCACATAATTAAGAGATTATCTTAGTTATTGTAGTAGGCCCCTCTTTTGAAGGTGACGTTACCCTCACCCCAGTAGTTTGAGTCAGCAGGGATACAATCCTAAAGGGGTGGATTATTGGAAGATAATGAATTAAGTTATTAATGCAGTATTGTGGTAGGCCCCGCTTTTGGCGGTGACGTTACCCTCGGCTAAGTAGTCTGAGTCAGCCGGGATACAGTCCTAAATAGCCGGGTTATAGTATTAATAGTAGTTAACTTATGAGGGGATCAAAGAGTTTGGACCCCCGCCATCCAATACCGTGAAGTATTGAAGGAGGTCCTACTAAATTTGACCCAGGTCCATTGCAGGACCTCTAAACGCTGAACAATGGCAAGACCTTTACCAAACCGTTCCCTTAACCCCCTACCAGGTAGCCAACATACCTCCATATAGACCGTGGAGATATGAATGGTGAAAATCATTTATTTTATATAGACAGTAAAATAATGCCAAGACACCACGGACAAACGATAAGGAAAGATCACCTTCAACATAAGTAACTAGTTATTAAAGTCATTAATACAAAACCAAATAAAAAGTGCAAAAGATTAGAAATAAAAAGTATTATACTAGACACTTTGTCTTCACCAAGTGATGTAAGAGACTTAGACAAACATGGCCTTGATTGTCAAGAACTCTTACTATCAATCTTGGATCCCGAGACGACCCACACACTCTATGATGGACAATGGATGATGGTGGTGGATGATGGTGTTGTGATGGTGGTGGGTGGTGGATGAAGTGTGAGAGAGGTGGTGTGCCAAGGGATGAGATGAAATGAATCCAAGCACTCCTATTTATAGGCTGAACAGAGAGCTGGACACGGCCCCGTGTCCGCTGGGCACGGCCCCGTGTCCGTCTGACACTATCTCTCCTCATTAATTGTAATTCGCAATTACAATAAATGCGCCTGCTGTACTTTCGACACGCCCCCGTGTCTGCTGAGCACGGCCCCGTGGTGGGCAATAGAAGCTTCTATAGGTTTGTCTTTTCTGCTGCTTGTTGGGCACGGCCCCGTGCTGGCTGAGCACGGGGCGTGTTCAGCCTTTTGTTTTCTCTATTTTGCTTTGGAAGGTGCCGTTGAGGGTTCGGGCAGTCCACTAATGTTCCTTTTCTTGTATTTATGTTGGATTTAGCTGTCTTTTTGCTTCTTTTGCGTTCTTGAGCTCATTTAATCCTGAAAATACAAAAGGAAGACAAAAACACTCTTTTTCCAATATTAGTACTAAAAAAGGGTTAGTTTTGTGCCTCATTTGATGTAATTTATATGTTGCATTTTACACACATCAATACCCGAGAAAGATTGATGCGTGTGAAGTGTTATATATATTAGGTGTATATTTTAAGCCCCTTTAACACTTATTTTTAGCCAAGTTTTAAATTTATAAAACACGATATTTCACTAACACTAAACACACATATGGGCAAGTGCACCCATCGTGAGCGTAGTATAGTGTTGGTAAGATACCGAGGTCGTCCAAGGACACAAGAGCTTTTAGTACCGGTTTATCCTCAACGTCTAATCAAAATAAAAAGTTTAGAAAAATGTTTTAAACTAAGAAAAATAAAAACTAACTAAAAATGCTGAAAAATAAAATAAAAAAAAACAAATAGACAAGATGAATCACTTGGTTCCGACTCGTATCTAGTGTTGTCACACCCCTTTCTGCGGCGGAAGCACGAGGTGTGATCATGAAAGGTTCTCATTGCATACGAAGAGTAAACATACTACATGCTCAAAAATATCTTCAAATATTGCATTACTGAAAACATATGTCAAGTGTTTACAACACTAGATAACACATTGTCTTAAAAGTCACGACTTTATTTAAAGATAAACAAAGCGACATCCACGAGCATGAGTAAGACCACGCGCACATCCATCCTAGTTACCTGAAATACATGTGAGTTTTGGAAAAACGTCAACATAAAGTTGGTGTGAATTCATGCAATTTTTGTATTTCACGTTTGTATACTTTGTATGAAAACATAATTTGTATTTTGTATAAATCAAGTCTTTTGTGTACACCACGTACTCATGTATAAATCAGATATTTCTGTATGTATCAAGTGTTAATGGGTTGCAAAGCCATTAACATGTGACACGACATAGGAAGTCACCAAACCATAGGCATTTTTCTGTAGTCGATTCACGACTGAGACACAAAAACACTACCTGGTAAAAGAGTGGCCAAGAGTGGGGCTGCCCGGAACCCATTAGATCTAACCTTTTGTTCTGCGGTCTAAGTATGTACACGATTAATGGTGCTTATGTTACCCTATTCGTGACACGATTTCAAGTATCAATTCTTGGCACTAGTTGTCGCCAAGAGTACTTCTCGTTTTAGTACATATCATACCATTTTGTAAATATTGAAGTATTTGTAACATGTATTTCACCCCCGAAGTTATAAAACTGAAAACAGTTAAGAGAAAAGGGGGAGCATGAACTCACAACTTTGCGTTCCTGTGCGTCGTAAACTTCACTGGATTTGCTTACTTAACGTCGTAACCTATACGCGTTTTCTTAACGTTAGTCACTAGACTTGTATCGCACAAGTACAGTCACTCTCTTTTGTATATATTCTTGTGTTAAAATTATTCTATATTTTTAACTACGTATCTTACTTATATTATTTTCTCCAAAAATAAATATAAGTCTTTTGTGTTTTGCACTTTGCACCCGAATTATATATCTTGTATTTTGTATGTGTATTTTTATGTTTATACTCCTCACGAGTATTTAGTGTATTTTTATGTCTTAATACACTAGTACGTATAACACATACTATATACACTTAGCACATAAGTTGGTGATCAAATAATATATATTTTTCTCTCAAAAATATACATACTTATATCTATTTTATTCTTGAAGAAATCCTCATTTCTTATCATCAAAAATTAGGGAAACCTTGGTAATGCTTTTAAACACATTTTAGGGAATAAGTTTCTCAAAAACTTATATTTTTCTAACTGTCAAATTTATAAAATTTTTGACAGAGTTTCCCCTAAAAATGGAGGTTTCACATGTTTTCAAACATGTGTTTATTTTCTTTTAAATTGTCAACAATCTCCTCATTCAACAATAAACAATATGCAACTAGTTATAATAAATATAATCGCAGAAATACATGAACTTGTGGTTTTTCCAAAATAGGTAGTATCCTTCCATTATTTTTAGTGGATCTTTGTATAGATCAACTTTGTTTCTTGAAAGTCTCGCTTTTAAAGAAGTTACATCTTTACAACTTCCGGTCAACATTTACAAAAATAGTTATTTTGTCGAAACTTTGTGTTACACAAGTGTTTACATACTCGTGTGTAGAGGTGCACAAAATAACCGGTTAATTAACCGTAACCGGTTATTAACCGAAACCGTAACCGGTTAATAACCGATTTAGGAATAACCGGTTAGTGGTTATTTTTAACCGTAGGTTAGTAACCGGTTATAAGTGTTTAGTATAATAACCGGTTATTAACCGGTTTTTTTAAACTGGTTTTTTAACCGATAGACTGGTTAACCGAAAAAATAACCGGAAAATTCAAAAAAAAGGCAAAAAAACCGGTTAATAACCGGTTAATTAACCGAACCGGTTAAAGTAATTAACCGGACCAGTTAAAAAAATAACAGGTTAAAGTAATAACCGGTTAAAGCATTAACCGGTTAAAGTCAAAAATTCAAATTAACCGGTATAACTGGTTAACTGAACCGGTTATTAAAATTAACCGGTTTGTGCACCTCTACTCGTGTGTTTGCTAAAATCATTCTTTTTCATGTAAGACTCGGCTTTAGAAAATATGATTTCTTGGACACTTGGTCCTTTGAAAGTACCGCTTGTAGATCCGTAGATCTACTAGTTTTGAACACTATTTCACAAGTTAAATCGCTTTTACACAAGTTCATGATTCGTGTGTGGTAGAGTTTCATCTTCTAACCCTTGTTATACTTAAACAAGCTTTATGTCATAATCCAAGATCATGACTAAAACGGGTTAAATGATGATCCGAGCTACCACAACATAGATCGGGTCCAAATAATCACACAATTCAAATACTACATGATTTACACAACATATGTGCTTTTAACCACCATTTTTAGTGTTTTAAGTAGACTTTAAAGCATCATCTTGCATGTTAACGAGTTTTATCCGATAAAAATCCTTTTAACCACTTTAGATTAGTTCAAATATGAGTTTTAAGCATTATACCTCTAGCTCGAGGCTAGGGAAGAATCTATGCGCAAAAGAGGTGGATAAAAGCTAGATAAAGAGGTCCTTCGAACTCCGTTTGCTCCAAGCTTCCTAATACGAGACCCTTAACACTTGTAGATGCTTGAAATATGAAGATCAAGATCGAAAATATGATGGATGGAATAGGGGTGTTTGGCCGTAAGCTTTGAGAGAGAAAGAGAGAGTTTTGAGTTGGAGTTGTGATGTGTGGGTGACCTTATGTTAATGCCTTGAACTTATAGATAATTATCAAGTGTATTACCCAATGGAAATTATGCCTACTAGATACTAAACATTAGGGATTTTAATAATCATATTAGTACAAGGTGTGTCCCCCATGGTTGGGGACGGTTAGGAAAAGGGGGGGGGGTCTAGTCCGATTTCAACTAGTTAATTAGGTAATAGTTAGGTTAAACCAAGTTAGTTAAGTGTTTAACCCGGTTACTAGTGTGTTGTGCACTACAGTGGGTGTTAGGGTATTCAGGGACCCTAACTGGTTCAGAAAAGGATAAATGATGTTATTAACAATATTTTCATGTTCCGGGTATAGTCTGGTTGTTCGGTTACATACCGATTCGTTAAAGTGCTAAATTGCACCTTTTAGTGTTTAATAAGTATCTTTTTGTAACACTATCGATTCCCAACACCTAGGGAAATATTCTGGATAATAAAACGACATTTCTGCATAATATTTATATGTCTAAATGTTGAATTATTGCTGAATTGTATAAATTCTGCACTTAAAGTGCGTTTCGGGTGCTTTTTAGTGCTTATTTTTGCTTTCGTATTGCATATATATTAAACCCTTGTATGTACTCTTGGGTTTTAATGCATTCTTGCTGTCGGACCTACACCTAGGCTCCAATTTTATTGTCTGGCTGCTTTCTGCAGTTCCGTTGACACATAGTGTATTACCGGTGAGTTTACTTAATATTTTTGACGCAACTCTCTCGTTTATGCATAAAGCAATATTTTGTAGTATACAACATGCATGAATTCACTTGTTTAGTATGTAATTAGACATGGCTGACAATTAAGCACATAATTGCAGTCATTAAGCACTAACTAAAGTGTACGGAAATTACCGGTTTGAGCCAGTTGTCACAGTCTCCCCCCGTTAAAAGAATTTCGTCCCGAAATTCAGACTGAACTCACTCTCGCTGGAGTCTTCTTGAATAGGTGGGGATACTTTTTCTTGAACTGGTCTTCACGTTCCCATGTGTACTCGGGTCCGTGCTTAGAGCTCCAACGTACTTTGACAAGCTTCACACTGCTCCTCCTGGTCTTGTTGACTTTCCAGTCAGTAACCTCAACGGGTTGCTCTGTAAATCGGAGGGCTTCATCAATATGTATTTCATCCATCGGGATGATCACGTTTTCTTGCGTTGGACTCTTCTTCAGGTTGGATACATGAAACGTATCATGTACTCCGTTAAGTTCTTCCGGTAACTCCAACTTGTATGCCATGGTACCAATTCTCTTCAGTATTCTGAATGGTCCGATATATCGTGGATTCAGCTTTCCACGCTTTCCAAATCTGACTACGCCCTTCCATGGTGAGACTTTTAACAACACTTTGTCTCCCACCTTGAATTCTACCGATTTTCTATTCGGATCAGCGTAGCTCTTTTGTCGCTCTCGAGCCGCCTTAATGCGCTCTCGGATCTGCGCAATCTTGTCGGTTGTCTCTTGTACAAGTTCAGGACCAACCATACGTTTATCTCCGGCATCTGGCCAACATAAGGGCGATCGGCATTTGCGGCCATACAGAGCTTCGAACGGCGCGACTTTTATGCTCGTATGATAGCTGTTATTGTAGGAAAACTCAACTAAAGGTAGATGAGTATCCCAGCTGCCGCCTAGATCCATGACACATGCGCGAAGCATATCTTCTAACGTTTGTATTGTCCGTTCGCTCTGGTCGTCTGTTTGCGGATGGAATGCCGTGCTCAGATCTAACTGAGATCCAAAGGCTTCCTGAAATGATTGCCAGATTCTTGAGACAAAGCGTCCATCTCTGTCTGAAATGATTGAGATTGGCACTCCATGACGTGCCACAATTTCTCTTAAGTATATCTCTGCAAGCTTTCCAGTGCTATCCTTCTCCCGGATTGGTAGGAAATGCGCAGACTTCGTCAATCGATCAACTATTACCCATATCATATCGTGCCCTCTCGGGGTCCTGTGGTAATTTCCTTATGAAGTCCATCGAGATTTGTTCCCACTTCCACACGGGAATCTCTGGTTGTTGTAGTAGGCCGGACGGTTTCTGATATTCGGCCTTAACCTTAGCACAGGTTAGGCATTTTCCAACATAGACAGCAACGTCGCTCTTGAGTCTCGGCCACCAATAGTACTCCTTCAAGTCTTGATACATTTTGTCTGATCCTGGGTGGATCGAATATCTCGATTTGTGGGCTTCATTAAGGATGACTTCTCGTATGCCACCATAGAGTGGAACCCAAATATGCTTCTTGAAGTATAAGGCTCCCTCTTCGTTTGGCACCATGTACTTCAACATACCCCGTAGGTATTTAGCTTTACGGTTCTCTTCTTTAAGAGCTTCTTGTTGTGCATCTCGAATGCGTGCAGTGAGGTTCGTTCGAATGGTCATTTCCAATGCTCGAACCCTTAGGGTCTTAACCCTTTCTTTTCGGCTCAACGCGTCCGCTACAACGTTCGCCTTTCCAGGATGGTACTTAATCTCACAGTCATAATCGTTCAGCAGCTCGACCCAACGTCGCTGGCGCATATTCAATTCCTTCTGATCAAATATGTGTTGTAAGCTTTTATGATCTGTGAAGATTGTACATCGAGTACCATATAAATAATGTCGCCAAATCTTTAAGGCGAATACCACTGCGCCCAGCTCCAGGTCGTGAGTGGTATAATTTCTCTCGTGAACCTTCAGCTGTCTTGAAGCGTAAGCGATGACTTTTTGGCGTTGCATTAGCACACAACCCAAGCCTTGTCGTGAGGCGTCGCAGTATACCACGAAGTCTTCAGTGCCTTCGGGTAGTGATAGTATGGGTGCATCGCATAGCTTGCTCTTCAGTAACTGGAAGGCTTCTTCTTGTCTGTGACCCCAGTCGTACCTCTTGTCTTTCTGAGTAAGGGTCGTTAGCGGTTGAGCTATCTTCGAGAAATTCTCAATGAATCGCCGATAGTAGCCCGCTAAGCCCAAAAATTGTCGAACTTCCGTTGGGGTCTTGGGAGCTTCCCAATTCTTTATTGCTTCAATCTTGGATGGCTCTACATGAATGCCCTTCTCATTCACCACGTGACCAAGAAATTGTACTTCGAGAATCCAGAATTCGCATTTCGAGAACTTTGCATAAAGTTTCTCTTTCTTCAGTAGCTCCAAGATGGTTCTGAGATGTTGCTCGTGCTCTTCTTTCGTTCGTGAGTAAATCAGGATATCATCGATAAATACAATCACGAATTTATCGAGATATGGTTTGCATACGCGGTTCATTAGGTCCATAAAGACCGCTGGCGCGTTCGTCAATCCAAACGGCATCACAAGAAATTCGTAGTGCCCATAGCGTGTTCTGAATGCAGTCTTTGGCACACTTTCATCTTGGATTCTCAGCTGATGGTATCCAGATCGAAGGTCGATCTTGGAATAGTAGCTTGATCCTTGCAGTTGATCAAACAAGTCATCAATCCTCGGTAGTGGATACCGATTCTTGATTGTGAGCTTGTTCAGTTCCCTGTAATCGATACACATCCGTAGTGATCCATCCTTCTTCTTCACGAACAATACTGGAGCTCCCCAGGGTGAGAAGCTTGGCCTTATGAATCCTTTATCCAACAACTCCTGGAGTTGTGTAGATAATTCTTGCATTTCGGATGGTGCAAGTCGATATGGAGCCTTGGCTACAGGAGCGGCTCCTGGAACCAAGTCTATGTGGAATTCGACTTGTCATTGCGGAGGTAGTCCTGGCAGATCTTCGGGGAACACATCAGGAAATTCCTTCATCACAGGAATGTCTTCGAGTTTTGGCTCCACAGCCTTCTTATCTACAACGTGTGCTAGGAAGGCAACACATCCTTTCCTTAAGCATTTCTGTGCCTTCATGCAACTGATGATTCGTAGAGGCACGTTTCGTCTTTCTCCATGTACGATGAGAGTTTCACCATTCGCTAAAGGGATGCGAATGATTTTCTCATGACAAATAACTTCAGCTTTGTTCTTGGACAACCAGTCCATTCCGACTACTACATCGAAGCTACCCAATTAAATAGGTAAGAGGTCGATGCTAAAATTTCGTTCGCCAAGTTCTAATGTGCAGCCTCTGACAACTTCGCCCGATTCAACAAGTTTACCATTGGCTAGTTCTATGGAATAAGGAATTTCTAATCTACTAGATTCTATTCCAAGTATGCATTTAAATTCCACAGACATGAAGCTATAATCGGCGCCAGTGTCGAATAATATGGATGCAAGGTGATTGTTAATGAGGAACGTACCGTTGACCACATTAGGGTCCTCGCGTGCGTCCCTTGCTCCAATCACAAATGCTCGGGCCTGAGCATTGTTTCTCTCTGGGCAGTCCTTCATGAAATGATCTTTGCTTCCACATCTGAAGCATCCTTGGTTTCGCCCATTCTTGTTGCCAGCGCCGTTTCCATTTCCACCATTGTTCCTATCATCAGCCCCATTATGATTTCCATTTCCGTTCCTCTTACTCCAGCAGTCTTCCGTGCGGTGACCCAACTTTCCACACTTGTCGCACCTTGGGATGCGACAAGCTCCCTCGTGATGGTGTTTACACCGATGGCATTTGGGCAAGATACCCCGGTATCCCCTTGCTGGTGCGTCGTTCATAGCTGCAAGAGGTTTCGCCCCTTGAGGCGGGTTAGGGTCACGCTTCTTGTTGGAACCTTTGTTGTTACGAGTTGCTTGATTCAAGTTTGCATATTTCCTTTTCTTGTCGCCAGATGACTCAGCATGCGTCTCGGCATTTTCTGTGGGGTTCAGTGATAGCTTCTTCATTCGAACACAATCTTCAGTAAGGCTGACAGCCAGAGTTACAGCCTCGGTGATTGTTTGTGGTTTGGCTGACGTCACCATGCCACGAAACTCTGAGGCCAGTCCCCAAATGTAACGTTCAACACGCTTGAATTCGGGAGTCACCATGTAGGGAAGCACTCTGGACAGATCGTGGAACCTTCGAGTATAACCATTAATGTCAGCACCTTCCATGGTCAAGTGCCAGAACTCCGTCTCCAGCCTTTGGAGTTCAGCACGAGAGCAGTACTTCTCTCTCATTCTTTCCTTCAGTTCATCCCAAGTTAAGCCATAAGCGGCATCATCGCCCAAGGTTTGGACTTGCAGGTTCCACCAAGTCAGAGCTTCATCGACAAATAACCCAGTAGCAAAGGTGACTTGTTGATCCGCGGTACACTTGCTCATGCGGAAAGTAGCTTCAGTCTTCTCCGTCCAGCGCACAAATGCTACTGCACCTCCTGTGCCATCATAGTTCATCGGCTTGCAGTCGAGGAACTGCTTGAAAGTGCAGCCTTGAGTTGCATTGCCTCCAGACGAATCTCCATTCCCATTACGCCTAGCGTTGCTTGGTCCTCCACTGTCTTGAGTTCGGTTTGCCTCGTACTGGGCGATAGCAGCGGAGATCCTTTCCTCCAGTAGGGCGTTCAGCTCATCAGCAGTTCTTGGCAGTGGGGGAGGAGGAGGTTGGTCATGAGCGTTCACAGCTCTTCTGGGTGCCATGTTCTGACGAACACAACCCAATAGGTTTAGGCATTTGTTTGATATCGTCATACTAGGCCGTAGTAGTATATATATACACAGGCATATACCACATAAGTGACATCAAACAATTATTACTCTAGCAGAGTACTTAGTAGGCTTGCACTGAGGGAATCTATACGTGACAAGACTTGCTGTGATTTTTGTGCACTGAATTCCATAATTATGTATGCATCCATAATTACGTAACTCCTTGCACAGTCCACACAGTTCGTTTCATCCTCGTATTTTCTTCCTTCAGATGGGCCATTGCTTTCAGGTAAAGTCACATATACTTGTGACATTCTACTTCAATACATGCTAATTATCACACATAATTGCAAGTAATTTCTAGTCAACGACAAGTGCTACTCAAGTGCACTCTAAGTCTCGTAGTGTCTTTTCTAGACTCATGTAGACAGTTTCAGGCAGTGGATGTCGCGGGACGTTTTATGCAATAAAAACTCTTTGAAAATTGTTTTCGTGAAATGATCCTAGAGATTGTAGACTAGACTCGAGAAGGAATCCTGGTTCACTACAATCGCAGCTCTGATACCAATCTGTCACACCCCTTTCTGCGGCGGAAGCACGAGGTGTGATCATGAAAGGTTCTCATTGCATACGAAGAGTAAACATACTACATGCTCAAAAATATCTTCAAATATTGCATTACTGAAAACATATGTCAAGTGTTTACAACACTAGATAACACATTGTCTTAAAAGTCACGACTTTATTTAAAGATAAACAAAGCGACATCCACGAGCATGAGTAAGACCACGCGCACATCCATCCTAGTTACCTGAAATACATGTGAGTTTTGGAAAAACGTCAACATAAAGTTGGTGTGAATTCATGCAATTTTTGTATTTCACGTTTGTATACTTTGTATGAAAACATAATTTGTATTTTGTATAAATCAAGTCTTTTGTGTACACCACGTACTCATGTATAAATCAGATATTTCTGTATGTATCAAGTGTTAATGGGTTGCAAAGCCATTAACATGTGACACGACATAGGAAGTCACCAAACCATAGGCATTTTTCTGTAGTCGATTCACGACTGAGACACAAAAACACTACCTGGTAAAAGAGTGGCCAAGAGTGGGGCTGCCCGGAACCCATTAGATCTAACCTTTTGTTCTGCGGTCTAAGTATGTACACGATTAATGGTGCTTATGTTACCCTATTCGTGACACGATTTCTCGTATCAATTCTTGGCACTAGTTGTCGCCAAGAGTACTTCTCGTTTTAGTACATATCATACCATTTTGTAAATATTGAAGTATTTGTAACATGTATTTCACCCCCGAAGTTATAAAACTGAAAACAGTTAAGAGAAAAGGGGGAGCATGAACTCACAACTTTGCGTTCCTGTGCGTCGTAAACTTCACTGGATTTGCTTACTTAACGTCGTAACCTATACGCGTTTTCTTAACGTTAGTCACTAGACTTGTATCGCACAAGTACAGTCACTCTCTTTTGTATATATTCTTGTGTTAAAAATATTCTATATTTTTAACTACGTATCTTACTTATATTATTTTCTCCAAAAATAAATATAAGTCTTTTGTGTTTTGCACTTTGCACCCGAATTATATATCTTGTATTTTGTATGTGTATTTTTATGTTTATACTCCTCACGAGTATTTAGTGTATTTTTATGTCTTAATACACTAGTACGTATAACACATACTATATACACTTAGCACATAAGTTGGTGATCAAATAATATATATTTTTCTCTCAAAAATATACATACTTATATCTATTTTATTCTTGAAGAAATCCTCATTTCTTATCATCAAAAATTAGGGAAACCTTGGTAATGCTTTTAAACACATTTTTAGGGAATAAGTTTCTCAAAAACTTATATTTTTCTAAGTGTCAAATTTATAAAATTTTTGACAGAGTTTCCCCTAAAAATGGAGGTTTCCCATGTTTTCAAACATGTGTTTATTTTCTTTTAAATTGTCAACAATCTCCTCTTTCAACAATAAACAATATGCAACTAGTTATAATAGATATAATCGCAGAAATACATGAACTTGTGGTTTTTCCAAAATAGGTAGTATCCTTCCATTATTTTTAGTGGATCTTTGTATATATCAACTTTGTTTCTTGAAAGTCTCGATTTTAAAGAAGTTACATCTTAACAACTTCCGGTCAACATTTACAAAAATAGTTATTTTGTCGAAACTTTGTGTTACACAAGTGTTTACATACTCGTGTGTTTGCTAAAATCATTTTTTTTCATGTAAGACTCGGCTTTAGAAAATATGATTTCTTGGACACTTGGTCCTTTGAAAGTACCGCTTGTAGATCCGTAGATCTACTAGTTTTGAACACTATTTCACAAGTTAAATCGCTTTTACACAAGTTCATGATTCGTGTGTGGTAGAGTTTCATCTTCTAACCCTTGTTATACTTAAACAAGCTTTATGTCATAATCCAAGATCATGACTAAAACGGGTTAAATGATGATCCGAGCTACCACAACATAGATCGGGTCCAAATAATCACACAATTCAAATACTACATGATTTACACAACATATGTGCTTTTAACCACCATTTTTAGTGTTTTAAGTAGACTTTAAAGCATCATCTTGCATGTTAACGAGTTTTATCCGATAAAAATCCTTTTAACCACTTTAGATTAGTTCAAATATGAGTTTTAAGCATTATACCTCTAGCTCGAGGCTAGGGAAGAATCTATGCGCAAAAGAGGTGGATAAAAGCTAGATAAAGAGGTCCTTCGAACTCCGTTTGCTCCAAGCTTCCTAATACGAGACCCTTAACACTTGTAGATGCTTGAAATATGAAGATCAAGATCGAAAATATGATGGATGGAATATGGGTGTTTGGCCGTAAGCTTTGAGAGAGAAAGAGAGAGTTTTGAGTTGGAGTTGTGATGTGTGGGTGACCTTATGTTAATGCCTTGAACTTATAGATAATTATCAAGTGTATTACCCAATGGAAATTATGCCTACTAGATACTAAACATTAGGGATTTTAATAATCATCTTAGTACAAGGTGTGTCCCCCATGGTTGGGGACGGTTAGGAAAAGGGGGGGGGGTCTAGTCCGATTTCAACTAGTTAATTAGGTAATAGTTAGGTTAAACCAAGTTAGTTAAGTGTTTAACCCGGTTACTAGTGTGTTGTGCACTACAGTGGGTGTTAGGGTATTCAGGGACCCTAACTGGTTCAGAAAAGGATAAATGATGTTATTAACAATATTTTCATGTTCCGGGTATAGTCCGGTTGTTCGGTTACATACCGATTCGTTAAAGTGCTAAATTGCACCTTTTAGTGTTTAATAAGTATCTTTTTGTAACACTATCGATTCCCAACACCTAGGGAAATATTCTGGATAATAAAACGACATTTCTGCATAATATTTATATGTCTAAATGCTGAATTATTGCTGAATTGTATAAATTCTGCACTTAAAGTGCGTTTCGGGTGCTTTTTAGTGCTTATTTTTGCATTCGTATTGTATGTACTCTTGGGTTTTAATGCATTCTTGCTGTCGGACCAACACCTAGGCTCCAATTTTATTGTCTGGCTGCTTTCTGCAGTTCCGTTGACACATAGTGTCTTACCGGTGAATTTACTTAGTATTTTTGACGCAACGCTCTCGTTTATGCATAAAGCAATATTTTGTAGTATACAACATGCATGAATTCACTTGTTTAGTATGTAATTAGACATGGCTGACAATTAAGCACATAATTGCAGTCATTAAGCACTAACTAAAGTGTACGGAAATTACCGGTTTGAGCCAGTTGTCACAAGTGTAACCTTTGATTATTTCCGCACTTTTGCACTATTTTAAGAGATTATCTTAGTTATTGTAGTAGGCCCCTCTTTTGAAGGTGACGTTACCCTCACCCCAGTAGTTTGAGTCAGCAAGGATACAATCCTAAAAGGGTGGTTTATTGGAAGATAATTAATTAAGTTATTAATGCAAATTATGGTAGGCCCCTCTTTTGGAGGTGACGTTACCCTCGACTAAGTAGTCTGAGTCAGCAGGGATACAGTCCTAAATAGCCGGGTTATAGTATTAATAGTAGTTAACTTATGAGGGGATCAAAGAGTTTGGACCCCCGCCATCCAATACCGTTAAGTATTGAAGGAGGTCCTACTAAATTTGACCCAGGTCCATTGCAGGACCTCTAAACGCTGAACAATGGCAAGACCTTTACCAAACCGTTTCCTTAACCCCCTACCAGGTAGCCAACATACCTCCATATAGACCGTGGAGATATGAATGGTGAAAATCTTTTATTTTATATAGACAGTAAAATAATGCCAAGACACCACGGACAAACGATAAAGAAAGATCACCTTCAACATAAGCAACTAGTTATTAAAGTCATTAATACAAAACCAAATAAAAAGTGCAAAAGATTACAAATAAAAAGTATTAAACTAGACACTTTGTCTTCACCAAGTGATGTAAGAGACTTAGGCAAACATGGCCTTGATTGTCAAGAACTCTTACGATCAATCTTGGATCTCGTGACGACTCACACACTCTACGATGGACAATGGATGATGGTGGTGGATGATGGTGTTATGGTGGTGGTGGGTGGTGGGTGAAGTGTGAGAGATGTGGTGTGCCAAGGGATGGTTTGAGCTCAAGCCAAGCACTCCTATTTATAGGCTGAACAGAAGCTCGGGCACGGCCCCGTGTCCAGTGGGCACGGCCCCGTGTCCACATCCTTCTCTTTCTTCATTTAATGCAGTTTTATCTTTTTAGTTGACCACGCCCCCGTGTCCACTGAGCACGACCCCGTGGTGCAGAAGAATCTTTGTACTATGCAGATTTGCTGGATTGTGCAAATCTTATAGTTGACCACGGCCCCGTGTCCGCTGAGCACGGCCCCGTGGTGGGCAATAGAAGCTTCTACCACTTTGTCTTTTCTGCTGACACTTGGGCATGCCCCCGTGCTGGCTGAGCACGGGGCGTGTTCAGGCTTCTGATATCTTATTTTGCTTGGGAAGATGCTGTCGTGGGGTCTAGCATGTCACGTCTTGTCCCTTTTCTTGTATTTATGTTAGATTTTGATGTCTTTTTGCTTCTTTGGTTACTTTGAGCTCATTTAATCCTGAAAATACAAAAGGAAGACAAAAGCACACTTTTTCCAACATTAGTACTAAAAAATGGTTAGTTTTATGCCTCATTTGATGAAATTTATATGTTGCATTTTTTACACATCAAATACCCCCACACTTGAATCTTTGCTTGTCCTCAAGCAAAACTCTTTAATACGTGGCTATTACACTCCCAAATGGAATGGGTAGAGAAGAAGGTTTTTGGGCTTGTCGTAGAGTGTCGGGATTTCCAAGATTCTTTATTTAGTTTTATTTTTATTTATTTACAATCCTATTCGTCATGATTTATTTAAAACTTTTCATAAGATAAATTACTTATTAGGGCATAACATGCCTTTGTAAAATTCTATTTATATACAAGTTCACATACCTCACGGGGATCACTCAACACTCGGCCGAAAATGTATTTTTGTGGATCACTCGAGAGCGGCATGGAACTTACTCCTACCATAGGCTTGCCAAGCAATCAATCCTCCTCCTTTTTAACTTATATACCTTTGTAAATATCAAGAGGACTTTTGTGGGTGAAGGGTTAGGCTTGGGTTAAAGGTAGGTGGTTGGGTTGGTGGTTAGTGGTTAGTATAAAAAGGCGAAAAGCGTAACAAGTTTCGGTTTTCGTAAGACTTTCTATTTTTTGTAACTTTTATTTTGATGAAGCTATTATTCAAACAAAGTTATTTTTGATGAACTTGTTTGTTTATTTCCTTTTGCTTCATCATCAACACAAATATATATATATATATATATATATATATATTGATAAGTCATACGAAAAATCGAACTTGTTACTAAAATAAAGGGGTAAAAATGAAAAAGGTTTTGGTGGGTAAAAGGGTGTTTAGTTTGGGTTATGAAATGAAAAGGTTTAGGCTCAAAGGGGCTAACTAGGGGGATTTTGGGTAGGTGGTAAAAAAAAATGGTATAGAAATAAAAATGGTTAGTCCTAATGCCTCCATCATTTACTTACTCGGGTTTAAGTTGGTAAGGACCGGGAATGTATCGTCATGGCAAGTTCTAGAGTCGTAAGAACCAAACGGCTATTCACACAAGAAACGAAAATGAGCATTTAGTCAAATGATATGTAAGTGTTTGCTCAATAAAGGCTCAAAACTCACTTTTGTGGGAATGGGTTCTTATGTGATCAAGTATATATAATCAAATTTTAACTAAGCTTGTCATGCCTTTTCATAATTTTCTTATGTTGGTTCTTTTTATCACGACGCTATCGGTTGTAAATTTGTAAAAATATAACCTTTTTGAAAACTTGAATTTCCCGAGTTAAACCTAGACAAGTAAAAAAAATGAAATTTTTTGAAAAAAATTTGGGGTGATTAGCGATTCCAATAGAGTTTTGTGTAAGGCTTGTATTTAGGACTTGCAAGATTCAAGGTTTTAGCATCCCCCCCACACTTAAATTACACATTGTCCTCAATGTGTCCCAAAAATAAGTTTTTAGGTTGATTGAATGTGTAAAAAAATGTAAAAAGCAAAATTTTTGTGTTACTGGTTACCTGGGCACAACCCCGTGTTGAGTGGACACGACCCCGTGCTCAGGTGCCAGTAATGAGAACTTACAGATGGTGAACACGGGGGCGTGTTGGTTGGACACGACCCCGTGTCTATCAAGGTCTGCATAATTTAAACAGACAGCAGGTTCAGGGGAGTGGGCACGGGGGCGTGTCGGCTGGACACGGCCCCGTGTGGACAGTCTGCAAAGTTGGAAAACAGGTTTCTTTCGTCGGTTTTCCTGTCCCGGCTTAAGGAGTACTAATGTTTAGCACTCTAAGCCTCGTATGTACCTGCTTAATCAATAAACACCATACCACACCATAGCAAACATCCTACTTTTACCGATATTCAACATCCATGTCAAAGTTAAAAGAAAAAAATAAATGCAGAAAATAAAAGAAGTTAGGGAAAGTAAATTGTTCAACACTTGGCACGCAGGCCATCAATTGTTCAATAGTGGAAAAGGGTTAACCTGGGGAACCATCAAACAACCTCCTCTTCCTCCGCTCCTCCCGCCTATTCCATGGCATCGTCATCGTCATCATCATCATCATCCCCTCCATGGCGTGCAATGTGGTCTCGTATATATC